>PQWD01010691.1:0-98728 GCA_019425675.1 Leucinodes orbonalis
TCATTCACACTTCAGTACAATAACTATATCACAATAGGGGTTTTATTGCGTGTGCTCAGCAATTAACAAAGGTTCGGAATGCGGCTTCTTGATTTTAAACATGGTAGGTTCGATCCCCAAAGGTATACTTCAATGACAAGTAGTTCTATTTTAATAGTAAAAAGCCCTTAAATCCACGAAGCTCAGAGAAAAAGTGCTTTTCGCTTTATCTTTTCAACAAAACACCTTAAAAGTGCTACTACATTATTAACAATTTACCATCTGATAAAAATCTATTGTCCTAAACTACTGTTTCTACCACAGACATCCGAATATACAATTAGACTGGACAAGCCGCCAAGTTTATAGGCAGTCCCAGTGTCGCAATTTCTTTTCAGTTCTTACCTGTGAAAAGTTATAATATTTCTTGGTAAATTTACTGATTCATTGCGATGATGGCATGTTACAATTGCACAGGATGGCATTTTGGGAAAAAACGGTAATTTCTTCTAATATTCGTGCGTCTTTACTCGTCTCACAGAGCGTAAACTGGCAGCCAGTGTATGCTCGTTGAGCTTACATTTGTCGCACTTAAAAACGCGGCTTGTCCCATCTCCTGTTTTGGGAAATCTGTGGTTTCTACCCTGAAGTAGCTCATCTGAGCTACTTTAGAATTTATATTTGTACATCAAATGATTATTATAGACCTTACTATTGACTTTTCTTGGGTGTTCTTTTCCTCAATAGACTAAAACTACTTAAAAAAATTCAAGTATGACATTTTTTTTTATTTTACATAGATTTTAGGTTGTTTTAATGCGGAAGAATATCATATACCACGAGTAATACCGCAGGGCACAGCTATGATCATGAATGAAGTGAGCAAAGTTGCAAACAAACTCCAACTCGCTATAAGCTTGTTACACCTGTCGGAACATTAAAATGTTAATGCCTAGAAAGTGCATCTGGACTCAAGTGTATGCTTAAATGCATATCTTAGTCTATCGTATCAGGAAGTCGTATATATGTCGTTTGTCTCATTACACGCAGTATATCTGCGAGTAATTTGTCACAGGACATTTTAATGGAATAATCAAGTTATAACAAAGTTAGAAGATCGAGATATGTTAGTATGTTTAAAGGGAAACTGTCAGCATTGTTCGTCTGAACTTCGAATTTTAGTCATTGCATTATTCATTTATTTAAAAACTTTATTGCACATAAAATAGTGTACAAAGACGAACTTAATGACGAATGGCATTCTCTACCAGTTAACCTAAGAAAAATAAGTGGTGCGGTTAAAAAGAAAATTATCCCGTTTTTCACAGTTCTTTCAGGTTCTTCCGAAATCTTATGTGAGAAATTTATAAAGATTCTGTATTTTGGTAGAAAAGTTAAGCCAATCAGCCAGTGTCGTGCCCAGGGATCATCAGTAGGGTATACAAAGGAACACTAATCGCAAAAACAATAAATGATGTACAATTTTGTCAAATTGAGTGCTGTTGATGACAGCTGATCGCCTTTTGTTCCAAATCTGTAGAGGAAAATGAACGAATAAGTGTGAATCATTTATTATGTTGTCGATTTTCCGGGTTGTCTGGACGCACAGAGAATTGGTTGTTCAAACCCTTCTATCTTTCTTTATCACCATCACCGTCATCATAATTACTGCCTCAGAATTGTTTCTCTGCTGAACGTTGACTTCCCTAGCAGTCGACATCCATCTGGTAGCTGCAACGTTAAGTAGGTCATCCATGCGTCTGGTTGGGATCGGTCTACCCTTCTTTGCCCGTTACGTGGACGCCACTCGAGAATCTTTCAGCTACATCGAGTACTGGTTCTAAGGTTTATATGCCCTGCCCACTGCCATTTCTTTTTTTATGTTACGAAGTAAACAGGACGGTCAGGACACTCACCTGATAGTAAATGATACGCCTGACCATGACAGAGCGGCTTTGTAGGAGACAACAACTTATAGACAGTTATAATTCTCCATCAATGCCGCACTGCGCTCGTCACCCAAGACAACAGATGTTAAGTCTGTTACTACCCGGTAATTTTATTAGCACTGTAGTTAAACCCTCATCCCAAAACACATAAGTGCATAGCACTCTTCTTTAGTAGGACGATTTCTTGCACTGCGGTGGTACCTACCTAGACAACTCAGTATCGAGTCTACCACCTCGCAAAGTACTTCTTTCTTTATAAGTTATAAAGGTATGTTTCTATAGAAGTTATTGATAGCACCCTTGTTTATTGGCGGAAGAATAGACGACTGGAGCTCGGGCCCCGTCCAGCTGGTCGTTACCGGTCAAAGCCCCCCATAGCCTACGATGATGGTAATGTCCAATTTCACGGGCCACCCTAGACAGGTGGCCCAAGGCACAGGAATTACGGGCACATGCACATTACTTTTATTTTTCACTAGCTTTTGCCCGCGGCTTCGCTCGCATTAAATTCGGGATAACACGGTACTTTCATTTATCACTATACATAGGATTTCCCCTCCCTCAACTTTAAAGGTTTCGGGGTCAATTTCAGATTTTTTTTAGCAGAATATATTATAGTGAGCTAACCTTAAAAGATAGACATATGCTGTTGCGACTTTTTTGTAGACCTTTAAAAGGAGAACAATACTCTCATACATGACTTTTATGAAACTTTAACCGTTTACTCAGCGTACGCAGGAAAGCTCAAAGTATGAAAAATACCCCGATTTTGAAACATTGGTGCTGCTTAAAAAATGCCTGCATCCCCCACTAATAAACTTTTGATGAGCAAGATATTGACTTCGGTCATCTCCCACTGCTGGGGTGAAGTTATGTTGGGGTTGTTTTACGATCAATTTTGTTTTACAGTTTCAACGCAATATGATGCTTGAGGGGAGCGTAAGTAATATATCTCAAACGACACCATGGCGAATACCTAGAAGCGCGCTAGTTAAGAGATCAGTATAACAAAAAAATACTTACAGTAAGTACGCAGACGTTAATTGCTGGTAAAAAATATCATAAAAATGTCAGAACTCTGATATTTACAAAATTGCCAATTTTAAGTTGAAAAACTAATATAATACATTTTCACTGCTACGTTAATACAAAAGTATAATAACAAGAAGTAAATCTATTTTTTTATATTAAAAACAATTCGTTAGTTAGTCTTCAATATAAATACTATACTAGTGTAGTTACACTGCTATGTCACAAAGCATGCAAATGTTACATCTCGATAAAAATATAGAAATGTAAGTTTTTTCTCATTTAAATCTTCTAGTCAACGTTAATGCTGTACTCTTTTTTTTATTACTCAAAGCCCATTTATGTTATTTTTATGACGTTAGATTTAGGCTTAGTAATTAATTAAGATGTGACTATAAGCGTCATCCGTCACTAACAAACTGAAAGGCGGCTAATTCAGTTACGGATTGGTGCAGCGCCCACGTAACCTTAAATTATTTTACCGCCAGAAATAGTGTAATATAAAACATATATTGTACCTGTTGTACCTGGATATATCCGGTTGACCCAGTAAACGAGTAATACCATATAATTAGCGAGTAATATAATTGAATAAGCTAAACATGTTTTTTTTATTAAAAGAAGGCACAAATTAATCAATTATCAATAATTATATAAAAACGCAAGGCTAAAAGATTCAGTTTTTTTTATAACGCTTGGTATCACCTAAAAACAAGTGATACGCTTGTCCAAAGAACAGCATTGAAGGAGACCAATTACAGGCAGATTCTCCATCAATGAGCCACTGGACCTCTCATCTGACACGACAGATGTTACGGCTCTTATGCTCGTACCCAGTAATTTTACTATATAGCTACAGTGATCTCATCCCAAAGTACAAAAGTGTATAACGCTTGTTTTTCACGGGAAATTTAGTACAATATAGCTTAGTGTACCGATGAAACCTATAATAATTTTATCGATTGCGATATCAACATCTTTCATGATTGTGACCGCATGTTTAAAAGGAACTGTGTGGTGGGATTAGATTCTGCTCCTGCATAGATTTTTCTCGTTACATGTAATTTTCATACCATTCTTCTTTTATTTCTTTATTTTAACTAGCTATATACTGGTTTTAAAAAAAATTCTATTAAAAAAATTAAGGGCTACCCATTTTTTTAATCATCAATCATTTTTTAAAATATTTCAACGTAGTATTTGCCCGTTACACATAAATTACTCCATTGTAATCCATAATTATATGTCACTGGCAAATCTGTACAATAAATAAACAAAGTGACTTGTGAATTCTCAATAAAACTCAATCAAAATATTCTTTACCTTTTCTAAACTACACTGATGTAAGGGCCAAATAATTCCCATGGTGTAATTTGTGTGCACCAACCCCTCACGGTGAAATGCAGCAAAAAACACACACCAGCCCAACCACCGTGTCCAATTTGAACCTAGTGAAAAATGAACCTTTATTATCCTTACTAAATTATTGTAGGCTCGACCCGTACCATGGTTCCGCGTGGGAAACAATTCGATCGTAATGCTGTCGTAACTATTTACTCACATTCTCGAGTATATTTTTCATTTAATTGATAAGTTAACAAGATCGTTCATCTCATGTTAAGTGATACCACCACCTAAGTACACTGTCAACTATGGAGAGGAAAAATATATTAGGACTTTTTTAACTAAGAACCCAATCATAGATCTGCTGAATGATTCAAAGACAATGACATCACACTTGTAGTATAGGGTTAATATTCGCAATTACCTACGTATTATAAGTTTAAAGCCAAAGCTAATTAATGCTATTCAAATAAGCCTGAGAAAAGCACAAATGTAAGTCAAATTAACTACCAATCCGACAAGAAACATGTATTTATTGTTAAACATGTAACTAAAAATAGTATTTCGTTAAGAATATATGGTTGTTATTACAAACAATTCATTCGTATAAGCATGCAGTATATGTCGCAAGTAGGTACGCAATTCTTGCGCAAAATTATTATTAATTAAAATTCAAAGAAAACAGCAAATACCATAGACACGTTAATGCCAGTTTACGCGCCAATAAAATGTTGCGTAACATAAAAAAATGTTGTAAAATCAGCAATAAGTGTCTCCGTTACATAGTAAGGGCAACGTAGGGGCCAGACGTCGTAACTTTACCGATTCGAGTTTACTGCAGCCCTGCAGTGGGGAAAAAATAAATTGAGAACTGACGCCCTCTTGATAGTGAGACGGGTTTTATGATTGCAAGCGTAAGCCCCATCCGTGTCTTGTGTTTTAAGGTGCGTTATTCTAATTTTTCGAAAAAAATATTTTGTGATACAAGTATATGACTGACAGATCAATCAAACTCCATGTTTCGAATTATTACAACGATTTATTTCATTTATTTTCTAAGGCATTCCAACATTATGATGTCGCGTTGTTAGATTGTTAGGTGACACATTTAAAGGCCTATTTTATAATTAACTACAATTAGGAATTAGAGCGTCGGTGGCTCAGTGGTGCGGACTGTCGCCTTCCTACCGGGAGGGCTGAGGTTTAAATCCCGACACGTACCAATGTATTTTCGAATTTTCGAACAATATATGTACGGTATCCGACACTCTTACGGTGAAGGAAAACATCGTGAGGAAACCTTCATGCACGCCTGCGAAGAGATTCGAAGGTTGTGTGTGAAGTCGTCCAATCCGCACTGGGCCCGCGTGGACGACTAAGGCCTAATCACCCTATACGGGTAGGCTCGTGCCCCTCGGTGGGGACGTTTAATGAGCTGATGATGAGGAATTATTATGACGATAATTTGAGTATTGAGATGTGGATGATGGGCGTTTGCAATTTATTTTTAAACTCATCCGAATCGGGATGTTGCACCCAAAAAGTGTCCGCGCCAATTGTCCGTCTTCATTCATAATTACGTCGCTCGCTATATGTCATAGTGACATAGTACTACGCTCGTGCATTTGATTTTGTGCTAAGATAAAAAATGAAAAATTTATGTCATAAATATAACAATAAGTCAACGTGTGTCAAGCGGCTAGGACATTTTCGCGTTGATATATCGTCGTGATTGTGCATCTAGTTAGTTAAGTATTTATTTAAGGAATGTTCTCATGCTTATGAAATAACAAATTAAATTAAAATTGAAATGGGATTCAGGACGCTTGTCATAAAATTGAGTACTACTCGAACCCTTGGAGTCTCGTTGATTATCCCCATGTCGATTTTTCTATTTCTATCTTAAAAAGTGTATTAAAACTGCGATAGCCTTTGCCTTACGTTTATTTATTAAGGAGTTGCATTTTGTTGCCGACATTACTAGTAATAACAATAATAAGAACGCAAGATATCGTTACATTTAATGACAGTTCTGTTTACACTCTGTCATAAACAACTTTATGGATCTACATAGAGCTGCAATTTCTCTATGACTGCCAATCGCTTTATCTTGTCTCTGGTTTTGATTACTGATATTAGGCTATGAGGCGAACTGATTACGGTATGACATAATTTAAATGGCGAATACTTAGTATATGGTAATGCTGTGGCCTAACCATAGAAATAGAACTATTATGGTTCCTAGAGCCTAACGCATTTTAATGTCTGTAATTTGAATGAATAAGAGTAACTAGCACAATGCATATTCCAAATGCATTAAAGGGGTTGATATTTAGTTGAAATTCACGCTTCGGCGATTTAATAATGGAAACTGGATGCAGGCGGTATGAATCTTAAAAGCTCTGGGAGCTTACTGCAATTTCTTAAAGCAGTATTACAATAATATTATTTCGACTTTTCTAGTACAAAAATGCTGACGTATCATTATAGTAAACTGTTTTAAGATATGGCGGTAGCCCCCCAGGATTTCATAAAATATGATAAATAGGAAGTGTATGTATAGTAATTTTTTTTTCTTAACATTCCAAGATGCTCACTGGCGGAAAAGCACGTGGTCCCAATTCCACAAAACTTGAAATTGCGACAGTTTACAATCTAACTGTAAAATTAGTATTCCGTAACAAATATAATGTTAGTGGTTCAAAATGGTAATTGTAAAGTAGAATAAAATGCCTTCTGGTGTTATCAATTAAAATTTACCATTAAACAGGACAAATGAATGAGTTCAAATTTGATTATGATCCTTTTAGCGCATTTTGAAATTAGTAGAATTGGAGCCTTGTTTTGTATTGTATTTTCTTATCATCATCATAATTTCAGACTTTGGACGTCCACTGCTGGACAAGGCCTCCTCTAATGTTTTCCATACGTACCGATCTGAGGTTATAGCATCCAGCGCTTTCCGGTGACCTTGATCAGGTCATCCGACCATCTTGCCGGTGGACGTCCTACTCTGCGCTTTCCGGTACGTGGTCACCACTCTAATACCACTGTTAAAATATTTTTACCGTTCTTTTCAACACGATAAGTTCACTACATGTTCCTGATATTTGAAAAATGTGAACACGTGAGCGAACAAATAAAAAAAACGTTTAAAAAAACTTAAGAAGTTAACATATTTACTTCAAAGCTTCGCCAAAGCTGTTTAGTGTTCACCATAGACAATAGTTAATGCTAATTTTGACACTTATAACATTTACAACAATAACTTAAGTTTATGACTTACGTAAACTAAATGTGGTATGTCTTACACTGGGCGTCTTCAGTTTAGTTTTTATTGATGACGACCCATGTGGTGTATTGGTTGAGATGTCGGCTCTTACACCAAGGGTTTTGGGTTCGATCTCTGGGTAGAACAAACATTTGTGTGCATGAACATGTCTGTTTGTATTGGTCCTAGTATGTATAATGTTTATGTATTTCCAAAAAAATAAAATATAATTGTGTTTATCCGTTGTTTAGTACCCATGATAAGCTATGCTAAATGTTAAGTTTGGGACTAGATGGCACTGTGTGAATGTCAGTGGAT
Source organism: Leucinodes orbonalis (assembly GCA_019425675.1). Taxonomy (NCBI): domain Eukaryota; kingdom Metazoa; phylum Arthropoda; class Insecta; order Lepidoptera; family Crambidae; genus Leucinodes; species Leucinodes orbonalis. The sequence continues at coordinate 7,891 of PQWD01010691.1, forward strand.
ATTTTCGAAATTATATGTACGTTTATCCAAAGCTTTTACGGTGAAGGAAAATATCGTAAGGAAAAGGAAAAGATCTGTGCACGCCTGCGAAGAGATTCAAAGGTCGGGCGTGAAGTCGATCAATGGGCCCGCGTGGATGACGGACTATCCACCTTTAACGGGTAGGCTCGTGCCCCTCGGTGGGTACGTATAATGAGTTGACGATGATGACTCCCAGTGATGACGTCGACCGAAGTCTGGGTACAGTCGTGCGCGCATGTGTTACTCAATTTACGATCATTATTCTCGCGTTGAACAGATTGTGATATTTTAACATGTTTATGTGACGTGTATAATAGAGTTTTAAATTAATTTAGCACCGTGTCGGTTCTGCGAATGTCTGTTAAAGAAAAGTAAAATGTTATATTAATATTATACAATAAAAAAGGTAATTGATATATTACGCCCTATTTATCATTGTTAGTAGTTTCCCTCCAATGTTGAAATTATATTTATTTTAGAGAAAAAATATTATTTTATGATCTTATTAGTAAAACATCATCTGCTTTTAAAAAGAAGTGGTCACGCCACGTAATAAATGAATGAGTCCCGATGATATGGTAAGGGCTATTAGAGACCTGGACTAGCTGTTGGGACTTGAGCCTGCATTTGTTACCTAAACTTACTTACTTATATATAAAATACGTGTACGTGTTATTTTAATTACACGTCAATTTATATCTTTCTATAACTACTTAGAATGGAAGAGAGTTTACAGAATCGTCAACCCTAATATCACATAGGTATTAAAATGACCCATTTAGAACAAAAGACTGTAAAAAAAATTGTCGTCTGTCATAACTGTCAATGGGCAGGCGCCGAAATATCTCGTAAATCACTTTAGTGGCTACACTAAACCTGTAATTTGGGCGCGCTGCTTCAAATTGATATTTATGACGGGGCCAATGCGAAAAATTGGCGGTTCGTTTCGTCATAATAAACACTTACGTAGCGTTTCTGTGAATTTGGTGTGTTCCGTAAAGAAATGATACATTGTTTGACGACCCATCTGGCGTAATGGTTGAGACGTCGGCTTTTACAACCCAGGGTTCTGGGGTCGATTCCCGGGCAGTACTAACATTTGTGTGTACGAACATGTCTGTTAGTATTGGCCTGGGTGTTTCTTGTCTGATATGTACTCGTATGGATTTACAAATAAAGTATATCGTCCATGCGGGCCCAGTGCGGATTAGCTTCACGCAAAATCTTTGAATTTCTTCTCACGATGTTTTCCTTCACAGTAAGAGCGTCGGATAACGTACATATATTTTGAAAATTCGAAATCACATTGGTACGTGACGAGATTTGAACCTGCGCCCTCCCGATCGGAAGGCAACAGTCCAAAGGTACCACTGAGCCACAGACGCTCTTATAGTCACTTACCATATACTCGATAGTATATATTTTCGAAATTACGTATATGTAAGTTAACGAGGAAATTCAAAGGTTATGCGTGAAGTTCACCCATCCGCACTGGGCCCGTGTGGACGGCTAAGGCCTATACACCCTTTACGGATAGGCTTGTGCCCCTCGGTAGGGACGTATAAAGAGCTGATGATGTTCCAATAACTTGAACGATTGTCCACATAAAGGCCACTACGCCATTGGTATCGCTGTTTACGGATATGAAATTGGTCCCAGTCTTGAGGGCTTTAGTAGAGCTCATACACATTGTGCATAAAATCAAACTTCGGATACGAAAAAGGCTGATCTGCGACTTAAGTATGACGCTCTAGCCTTGCAGTGGACTGTGGAGACAAAAAAGGTTTTACCGATCACATAAAACTTCATAATCAACAGTAATTATTGTATTTTTTTTTGTAAATATATGCAGTGTTCTTTAAACAAATGAAAGCACACAGTTTTTCGTATTAAGAGCTATTCTCTTACAGTACATTAAAATTGCATTACTTATCCAAGCAATACGGCACTTGGTTGCGTCACTGAGTACGCTTACGCACACAAGCGTTTCCATATAAACTTTTTCCAGCTGTCATAATTTTGATGGATCGCCCTTTGTGACTAAAGATCGGATTTCGTAATTTGTTTAGCCCCATTCATCGGATTCCGATTGTATTTCTTGATTAAATAGTTCCACTTTTTATTTGATCAGTTTTTATTTGCTCGAATGGTATTTTTATGAAGCACTGCACCGTTTAAGATTGGAATTAATTTGGGCTATTCTTTGTAATTGATTGCACTATTCAAGTAAATCACTAGACTGGATGAGTTTAGTAGAAGTGTAGGTCCTTTTAGAAGTTATGGTTACTGATTTCGGAGTTAACCGTTTTTTATAGACATTATTTTTGACTTTTTGGATTTAATACCAAAATTAACCAGTGAAAACCCCTGTAAATATAGAAACGTATTTTGAAATAAAACCTTTTTATTCTAGCCCGCATAGATTTAAAAGATTTCAACATGAGTTGTGTATTTATATTTATGTATTTAATTTACTGTGGGGTATTATTATAATAATTTCAATTTATGATGAATTGAAATCGAAATATCACGTGTGAAACATGTAACAATCAATTGCGGTCTAATCCTTTACCTGAGGAATAGATTGGTCGTTTTATAACGGAATTAAATTAAAACATGCCTAGACGAGTTCTATTGCCCTCATAAAGCGAGGGAACGCTTGAGACGGTTTCACATTAGCTTTTATCTTTCACTTACATTGATAGCACATAATCGTTACTTTAAATTTGGGCAATTCGTAATTATTTCATAAAATAGTATTTAAGGGTTAAGGCCATTTCGGGATAAACACTAACCTCACTTTGTGCATCTTTCCAAGGCTTTTATCTTGTATCTTCGCGGTTCTTCCAACACGCGAACACTTAATATAGAAGTTGTTCCATACTTATCGTTGTCTTTGAAGATAAAAAGTGGAACATCTGTAATTTTTCATGAATGACTTTATTTTGAATACAAGCCACGTGCTTAATACTATCCTTTGACCTGACTGCTATATATTATTAAAGATTCTTTATCTTTAAATAACATTTATTAATATAAAATCTTAGTGTTACAATATGTTTGTCCCGCGTACAATGCAAATGTCAAGAGAGAGATATTAGTGACGTGACATTACTTTTCAATTGATTAGGGAGGGGAAACGAAGAAAAAAATATAAGAAATATAATAAAAAATTAAAGAAACGACCAACAGGAAGCGTTGGTCGTTTCTTTTCCGCCTAACAATATATAGATGGTAGTCCGAAATCTCAACGTTATCTGTGAAGCGAGACCTAAATCATCAGTGGTACAGTCCCCTCATATTCAAGTGTGATATTGTTGAAAACTTAAATGTAGATGTAGACTCACCTTTACAAAATGCTCTTAGGCAGATTTTATTGCCTCTAAGGCCAGTACATTGCATCATTATTGTCAGGAATGTAATTTCGAGGATGCGACGATTACGTGTTATTCTAGCCAGATAAGCTCGTGCTGTGGCCTATTTGGTTAAATTGAGAGACATTAAATATCTGCTCATAGAAATCTCAAAAAATAAATATATTCAAACATTAACACCGCGCCACCAAGTTTCAATAAGAGTACCTACTTAATATGGGATTAAAACCAAGGAATATAGATATATTTTTCGGTAAATACATATAAATGTACATAGAATAAATACAGATCAAAGAAACAGATTTTTGTATGCATGCAAACAAATGTTTGTATCGCATGGCATACAACCCGGAATATTTGACGGAGTAGCTGTATTTTAGCCATTTCATCCAACATCTACTTTAATTCATCATCATCAGCTTATTAAACGGCCCCACCGAGGGGCACGAGCCTACCCGTATAGGGTGATTAGGCCTTAGTCGTCCACGCGGGCCCAGTGCGGATTGGACGTCTTTACACACAACCTTCGAATCTATTCGCAGGCGTGCATGAAGGTTTCCTCACGATGTTTTTCCTTTACCGTAAGAGCGTCGGATAACGTACATATATTTTCGAAAATTCGAAAACACATTGGTACGTGTCGGGATTTGAACCTCAACCCTCCCGGTAGGAAGGCGACAGTCCACACCATTGAGCCACCGACACTCTACTCTACTTTAATTATGACAATTCAAATGTTTTGTTATCATGCTCACAGGTGGTTATTTAAAGCCTTCATTGAATAAATGGAATTTTAATTCGTCTTTAAATCTTTGTCATATTTTTGTAATAACTGTTGCCTTGATAACACCAGTGATCCTAAAGTCAGATTAAAATGCAACTTGAGCAGCAAAACGTAGGCTTTTAGATTGTTTGACATATAAAAAGAATAATGTTAAGTTTACTTAAATACATTCCTATTATTAGAGTTCAAAGTTTTTTTACTTAAGTTATTTCCATTCTTAGGTTGCGATATAACGAGCATACAATATCAATCATGCGCGACGTTTGAGAGTATTTAATTTGACAAGCGCTTTGAGCATTTTTTATTCAGATGTCAAATGTCAACAATTAAATCAAAGCGCGGGGACAAGGATGGTACATTCGCGTGTATAAGTGTTACATAGAAAATCAACTATCTGGGCGAGGCAAATATTAAAAAAAGACATAATAAGAAAGAAGATACATTTCCTTCGATTCATCATAAATATTAAAACACCAAATGCCTTAGATGATAACTTCTATGTGGAGGACAAATTTTTGTAACATGCTGAAATATTATTTTTTTTCAAACTGGTTAGGTTCTTAAGTGAATAAGTGCTTACTCGTATAGTATGAACTGTTTCATAAGATAATTATATGCTTTTGTTGTAATAAAAAATCAATAATGTACAGTCTTTAAGAAATACTTATTTATTATTGGTATTTTAATTGGAGTGGTTTACAAAATCTAATAAATGTTGTTAGTGTTATTTTTCTAGTTAATTTAAACATTTTTTCACTCAACACTTTTGTTAACACATGTCCAGAACGCACAAATGTCATCAATCTCCCCCGACATAAGATAGTATTTGGGTTTAAGTACAAATATTGAGTTCCGTTGAAAGCCGTCGGACAGGTGGTCGGTGCTAGCCCTTTATCTGACCTCCCTTTTTTGATGTTTTGAGTTGTCGTTTATTTTTTATCTGTTCTATAGACAACGATCTTACCTGATAATGCGTTGCAGGATATTTATGATGAAGCTTATTAGAAAGCAGTTTCTGAAGTGTTTGTTATCAAATAGATTCATTATTATTTCGAGTCACTTCGTAATTTGGATGGCACGTTAAATCTTTAGCAACTCATTCTTAAAGATGGTATTTGTCAACACCACCAATTTACTATAGGGTCAAGACCTCATCACCACAAGTATTAGTGTATGTATGGAGATTAAAATGAGTAGTTGGACAGAGTATGGGAGTATAGACTCAAAAGTGCGAGAAAGATTAATAAAGAGCCTGAAATTGAATACATATCGACTCTACATTTTGCAATTATTTAATCATCCGCTGGTATATCTAATCGACATAAAATATTTTCTATTTTGTGTCACCATCAGCCTATAGTCACTGCATAAACAAGGCTTTCCTACACAGAGACGCTATCCCACCACGCGGGGCCTATGCTTATTGGTTGCTTTAAATTACTACTATGATCAGTTTTATATTGTATATTATACACATAGTAAAGAAATAATATAAAATAAAAGGTGAAATTCATTACATAATTTTGGGGCGTGGGTAGGTAAATCCATTGCTATTCAGTTGATTAATAACATGATAGCAAAAAAATACATTTAAAATACTTCTTTGTACTGTTATTTGAACCCTTTTCTTTTTTATTTCAAATATTACCAGTGGTATTAAGAATCAAAATTTTGTAACGTTTGTTATCGTTCAAGATTAAGTGGATCACTTTTACAACGCATTCCCGGCTTCGATAAACATTTTAATCATCCAGTTAACTGCTCCCGTCTACTGCTCACATAAAATAGCAGCGACGATAAGCGTTTATTGTAAAAATAAAAGCCCTATGGTACATTTTATGGTGGGTATAACGTAAAGCTGGCATAAACCGCAGGTAAAATGTTGAAGAGTCCATATACATTATCTCTGAAATAAAATAATAATAAATATCCACAGATATTTACACAACGCTATCCGCCCAATTTTTAAGCAAAGAGCTTGTAGTTAGGGTACTAAACAACTGATAAACATACCTATATATATATATATATATATTATATATATTTGTAAATACATACATATTTAACATTAAAACACCCAGATTAACACAAACAGACATGTTCATGCACACAAATGTTTGTACTACCCGGGGCTCGAACCCGGAACCTTTGGTTTAAAAGGCGACGTCTCAACTGCTATACCAAATAGGTCGTCAAACAAACACATACTAGATTTTTATTTATGTTACACTTTGTAACATAAAAAAATCTAAGTTACGTTTATACTGTATTCTATGATATTATAAATATTAAATTCCTATGACTACGTACAAGTTAGAAAATATAACATCAATCGCAAACAGTAAACACCCTTATATACTATTCATGGTGTTGTAAAATGTGAATTTTTGATGGAGGGGTGAACACCTGTGACTCATTGGCACCGTGACGAATGCTAAATCAACCGGGGGATTTTTATGTTAACATTTACGTGCGTGACTGTACTTGTTCAGAAATCGCTATTTCAAATGACTCTGGGATGAATAGAGATTATTTATAACATTTAAAAAACATGTGACCTTAATTTAATATGCTGTAGGCTTGGCTATATTCGTCAACTTTATTGTTATTTATATAAAAAAGTAATAAATGAACTAATGCAGGAAATGAACTAAAAAATTTTAACTCAAGAAACCCAGAAATGCATAAAAAAGTTTGATATATATATTCTTGTCGCAAAATCTATTTACCTATGTGTAAACATAAATAAGGTCGTCAATACGTCCAAAACAGTTATTACACTTATTACCTATGCTTTGTTTAGCCGTGTTCTGGTTTAAGGAATGAGATATGAAGTTACACTTCTTAATACTACAACCCGATAATGATTGCCATCACGCAGTCCAAAGCGCACAAAGCTTCATTTAACGTATTGATAAAACACTTCAAGACGATGTACGAGCAGGAATTTGATCTGACTCGTAGTTCGTTACTCGCGAGAAGCAAGCGTTGTAAAGCAACGCCTTCCGCATCAGAAAAAATAAGTTGCATTAAGAGGAACTTGACTCCCTAGGTTTCGTCCCCCGCATAGACATCGTCACGAGTCCCTGTAGGTTCGACCAGTCCCTATTCGGTTTATTAGCATGTAACAGGTCGCTTTCATACCTAAACATTTAGTAGATTACCTAGCCTTCCCTGCAACGTTCTAAGCTGAGGTTTGAGTACCTCTCTAGGACGACCTTAGGCTATTTTTATTATATATGTTTAAAGCTGAAAGCCATGCGCTCACAACTTTCCCGGTAATCCGTGAAAAAAAAACACAACGATTGGTATCACGGGTGTTGTTTTTGGAGAAAGTTAGCACATTACCAGATGCTGTGTGAGCAAGCTTGTGTCCTAGAGTGGGATATTACAGGCTGGATGACGATGTAGAATTTTAAAATTAAAGTCCAAATACGATGTTATTCTTCACTGTCAATGTACTGATATTCCAACAGTAAGCAGAGCGTCGGTGGCTCATTGGTGTGGACTGTGGGTTCAAATCCCGCCACTTACCAATGTATTTTCATATGTTCAAAATTATATAAACGTTTATCTGACGCTATGAAGCGAAGGAAAAAATCGTGAGGAAACCTACGCACGACTGCTAATAGATTCAAAGGTTGTACGTGAATTTGGCTAATTCGCATTGGGCCCGCGTGACGACTAAGGCCTTATCACCCTTTACGGGTAGGCTCGTGCCTCTGGGAGTGGACGTTTATGATGATGATAAAACAAATGTTTTTAATGCTCGGGCATCAAAGTAGCCTAAATCACATAATTCACGACAATTTACCCAGTAACTGAGTTAAACTACATGGAAGTTAATGTATAAGAATGGAGAATACTTTAGTTATACTAATAATATTGAATAAGGTTATTATTATCATCATCAGCTCAATAACCGTCCCCACCGAGGGGCACGAGCCTACCCGTATAGGGTGATTAGGCCTTAGTCGTCCACGCGGGCCCAGTGCGGATTGGACGACTTTACACACAACCTTCGAATCTCTTCGCAGGCGTGCATGAAGGTTTCCTCACGATGTTTTAGCCTTCACCGTAAGAGCGTCGGATAACGTACATATATTTTCGAAAATTCGACAACACATTGGTACGTGTCGGGATTTGAACCTCAGCCCTCCCGGTAGGAAGGCGACAGTTCACACCATTGAGCTACCGACGCTCGACAGCTACCGACGCTCGACAGCTACCGACGCTCGATATATGTGTTTATTATATTGTATACTACAAAGAGCTGTAACAGCTGTTCTATCCAGCATTCAGTAATGTGGTGTACACACAGCGTGACTAAATGCTCGATTCAGCACCGGAACATCTTTTATGACGAGACGTCCCGTGAAATCGCTCTACCTGCGTTTTGCGATAGTGTACGCGTTTCCTTATTATACTGGATTGTACAATGTTGAAAAGCAAATTGTGATGGTCTACAGTTGCAAGCTTTTTTCGCTAATTTATATAACGATATTTTTAAATTTCAGGATGTTAAAGACAATAACAATTTTAGATTGTATGTATTAAGAGACGCATTCCGTCTGCAGAGGTTAACGAGTTAAAAGAGTAGACCACATCGTTTTAGTCATGACAAAATCAACGAATGATTGGTTTAGACAACGTACTTATAATCTACACGTATATAAACATTATTACGCTACTACCTTTTAAAAATAGCAAGCGGACTCTTATTTGAAGGGACGGCAACTCATTTCTGCCTTCTGGAATTCAAAATTTACATGGGCCACGATATTCTTTATCACTTATCATCAGGTGAGACTGCGGTCTGTTTGACCCATGTAATAAAATACATATTATATCGAAAATATAGACTTAGTGATGACAGGTGCTGTCTTTCATGCGTTTTTTTTCTTTAATTGACTTTTTTATGTCACGCAATCCATTGTAAACACTGCCTATCGTAACTCGGCTATACTAAATAATCAATTATTATAGAAGTAGAAATATGTGACATCATATAGAAAACATTACACGCAGTCTTTCTAAGGTTAAAACAAAACTAAAAAAACTTTCGGCATTATAAAATACTAAAAATATTTTCATATATGAATTCGTATACTTCGTAACTACTCACCAAAAATAAATATGTGAAATCTCATAGAAAGTATACACGCACTCTTTCTAAGGTTAAAACAATAAATAAAAAAACATTCGGCTTTTTAAAATAATAAAAATATTTTTGTATGTATATGAATGCGTATATTTCGTAACTACATACCATGTCATCAAAATGCACTTACAATTTAAAGAAATTTCAACATTACCCCCTCAATTTTAAAGTTGACAACTCGACTACGAATATATGGCGTGGCAAAACGTCATTTCGTCACCGGACGTGGCTCGGACGGAGTCAACAATCACCTTCCGGCAATGATAAGGGAATCAGGCTAATTACCCGATGTGCTATTCGAGGAATTTGAGCTGTTACTGCACTTGTATGTGCAGCCGGGTACTTCTTCTTCCTTTGCCTTTTCCCACTTCACTTAGGGTCGGCTCTCCTACCATGTGTATGGTGGCCGTCCTCTGTCTCTCTTTTTCTCAGGCAGGTTCAAGGCCGTATTCAGAACATAGGCATCATCTCGCCTTATTACGTGACCATACCAACTGAGACGCCTTTCTTTAAGCTTCTCGGCTATGCAGCCGGGTACTAAACAGCTTAAAATTGGTCTCTCTGTGGCTTACACCGACTTGCGAAAGTTCTAATAGGTGGTAGACTCGGTATTGAGTCGTCTAGGTAGGTACCACCGCAGTGCCAGGTTCGTACCGTCAAATAGAAATATTTTGCATTAGACATCTGTTTCGGGATAAAGGCACTGTAGCTAGTAAAATTACCGGCTATAAGACACCTAACCTGTTGTCTCGGGTGTCGGGCGCAGTGATAGCAGAATAATAAATGTTTATCAGTTGTTGGTCTCCATCAAAGCCGCTCTGTCATGGTCAGGCGTATCTTACCATCAGGTAGGCGTTTTGACCGTCCTGTACACTTGGTTACAAAAATGGACGCTAAGTGGAGGTTGGATGAGGAGAGCAGGTGATATCTGACGCAAAATGAAGTAGACTTATGGTCAGTAGTGGACTACAGTTACATAGGTTAACACATTAACTGTTATGTCATCAATCACCGATGACTGACAAATATTTTTTTATTGTCTCTGGTTTTATGGCCGACAAAAGGATGTCTGCTTCATTGCTAACGCCTAAAGTCTATCAACGATCTGAAATAGTTGATTCTTGAACTTAATGTCTATTTTAATATAATGAAGCGTTTTATAGTCACCACCTTTGGCGAGCAGGTTGGAGATACCAGTACATTAACCCGTTGATCGCCAGAAATCCAGACATAATAGAAAATATTGTTTGTGACGCTTGAAGGCGTTCAAAGGGTTAAAAAGATTATTTTAATTACAGAGCTCAGCTATTCTACTCTGCCGTCAGCACACGACAACTCAAATACTTATGCCATAAAAATACTGAAATGGCCTCCCCATCTTTTACTCTGAATTTTTAATTTTTTCTTTGTTGTAAAATCCTGACAACATTGCTCAAAAGTTAATATGTGAAAAAGATTTATTGAATACAGTTGTTTAATGTTACTGTGATCTTGCTTCTCTGCAAAATAGTTTATTCACACAAGACCACACACAGCTTTTGAGAGGACGAAAATTCATACAAATGTTAGAGTAAAATTCGAATTCTTAGAAACAGCGTTTGGTCTAACAATGTAAATCTTCTGTACAATTTATAGACCGTGTAACTCACCTTAGATACGCATATTAGGTTGAGGGTAGGTGAAGATACGCATATAATGAGATATTATTCATTGCTACTGTATATACATCATGTACATATATTAGCTTAATATCTGCACAGTTGAACCTTGTATGCTTAAACGTTCACGTTTACTAGGTAGACTCGTATCGTCCCGTAAAATAGAAGTTTTGCACTTCTGTGTACAAGGATCAGGGCACTGTAGCTAGTAAATTTACCGGGAATAAGAGATCTAACGACTGTTGTCCGGGTGACGGGCGATGTGGCATTGATCAAGAATAATAATTGTTTGTTAGTTCTTGGTGTCATTCAATGTTGCTTTGTTATGGTCAGGCGTATCACCATCAGATGAGCGTTCTGACCGTCCTGTACACTTAGTAAATAAAAATAAATAAAGCTTTCGCCTTAGTCCCAGAGGAGTAGGCAGAGATGATGGAACGCCACTTTGCGCGGTCCTGTTAATAATATGTATTAAGTTACTTTCGAGTTGATGTCAAATTTTTAGCCGCCGCAGACTCTTACATTAAAACAGATACTTTTGATTTTCTATTGTTTCTGGTATCCAAACAGTAAAAACGTTAAATGACGATAATGAATAAGAACTGAAGTTCTTGAGAAGCTGGATGAGAAAAGTAATGACTCGGAATATCTTACGTAAATGGGGGAGATTAATATGCTTTGAAATTTTAAGTAAGTTTGATTATTATTCAAACGATATTTTAATTCTGATTTTAATTGTAATTTGTATTTGTTTTTATGTTATTTTCAATGAACATCTATTAATTATAATAACACAGTAGTTAAGACCTTTTTAAATAACGTTTATGGGCTTAGCCTGAAATAAAAGAATTTATATATTTTTTCCTGCAGTTTTGAGGGGATGCAGAGATGTTATTCAAAGCTTCAGTTTGTTGTGGCGTAAAGTACTATAAAGTTCAGTTAAATCATTTAGTGTTATAATTTTAATTTAACATAGGGAGTCACTATGGTCACTAATTACTACTAAATTTTAATTTCGTCAATTTGTTGATATTTGACAAATTGGTGACTTTAATCTGTGAATTTATTTTCTTATTATAATCTAATAACAGTATTTATAAACTAAGTTCTAATAAAATAAAATTGTAAAATAACAAACATATTTACAAATAGTCTAAAAAACGTAACTAAAACATTCCAAATTATTCAATTTCGCTGAATGAAGAATGATAAAATTTATTATTGTAAAATCAGGATGGATATTTTACCATATGGCGATCAGTTCATAAGTTTCACGTATGCATTAAATGCTGGCGGTATCTGTGGCAATAAAAATTACAATCCTACTTAACATCCCGTTCGTTAGAACTTCGCCGGTAGATTATGACCGGTATTGGGAAACTTTTACAAAGCAATTATCTACACAATATTTACGTTAAAAAGTATCAATTACCACTTTTGAAGTTCAAATAAGTCTTGGTTTAATAGTGATGTGAAGACAGTCACACTCAACATCGATATTTGTGGTAATATGTGTATGTTTTAAATGGTTGAAATTTAAGAGCAAACTACAATTTAAAATGTTTTAGATATAATTAGGTTGATTTGTTATGTATCTAAGTATGATTATCAGCTGCTTTGTACTCTTAAAAAAGCCTTAATGCTTAGTTCGGGACTAGATTGTGCTGTTTTAATGGCAGTGGTTATTTATTTATTGATTTATTACACTATATCGTCAACGCATCCATAAGCAATAAGCTTGACAATTAAATACTTTCTTACTTGTGGCACTGGTTCTATGTTCACGTGCATGCGGTTAGTGTAAACAGGTGTATGAATAATTATATTTCCTTTTATAACTTTATTGAATTTCTTTATTAAATTATCAGTTACATCGATATAATTTAAAAGTACAGATGCTCAGCACTATCTGTCAGCGATAAGACGGCTCTTCACACGGGCTTCGTCAATATTTACTCCACAGATTTTTGAGTAATTGCCGTACCTTAAATACTAGTTATTTGTGGTTATACCACGTGTGAATGGCCGCGAGTGCACTTTAAATGGATATTTGGAACGTGATATTATTATGGAAGAAATAAAAAGTATTTTTGAATTACTTGTGTGATAGATTTAAGATGTAAGGAGATCCTCAACAGCAAGTAGTACGTCATACCAAAACCTGAACTAGGTGCAGGGCAATGACAACACGCATTGGACCAGTATAGTCTGTAGGTAAACCGATAAACGATATACTGAAATCAAAGCAGGCAACAGACGATGACCATACCAATAGTTTACCATTTGGTCTAATGATTGTGAAGTTGGCTTTTACAAAGTTAGGGTTCCGGGTTCGATCTCCGGTCAGTACAAACATTTGTGTGCATGGATATGACCGTTTGTGTTGTTATGCGTGTTTCTATATAATATGTATTTATTAAAAAAAGTATGTAAGTATGTTTTTCCGTTGTTTAGTACATATAAAGTACTTTGTATTTAGTACTTATATTACAGGCGAATGCTTAGTTTTTGGGCACGATCGCGTTGTGTGAATGTCAGTGGATATTTATAATTACTTATCCATTCTACACCACAGTTAATGTAGGTGCATCTAGCAAGGTGTATGTAGGTTTGGTGTAGCGGTTGAGACGTCGACTGCTACACCAAGGGTTCTTGGTTCGATCCCTGGTCAGCACAAACATTTGTGTGCATAAACATGTCTCTTTGTAATGATCTGGGTGTTATATATGTATTTGTGTGTAAGTGTATATAAGTATGTTTATTCGTTGTTTAGTACCCATAATACAGGCTTCACGTTTAACTTGAGGCTAGATGGCGCTATGTGAATGTCAGTATATATTATTATTTACAAAAAAATACAATTGCGCCAATAGAATGAAATAAACGATTAGTACTCGTAAAAATATACTTGAAGGAAATAAACGTACGTCGTAATTTTTAATAAAGCATGAAAATATTACCTATCCGGAAACTTGTGAACTAAGGCAAAGGTAAGTTAACGTTATTACTCAGTGTTACTTTTACAATGACTTTGAACACGCAATAGTAAAGTTAAACTTCTGTTTAGGCTATCTACTGTTAAGGTTAATGATTGACAATATTTAATGTTTTTATAACCTGGTAAGCGTCGATTATTCGAAAAAGCAAACTTACAACTTGAGTGCTAAAATTGTATTTATTTGCTTCTAATGTAATTAGTATAACGGATTTATATTTTAATATTTCTCCTTGGATCTGTTATTGTATTTTTTTTTGAGGAGAATTTAGTAAGAATGAAAGTAGTAACTTAAAAAAAGTATTGATAATAAACAAAACTACTCGTTTAATGTTTTGGGATTGCATGGTAGGTGGATGCAGGGCAGGTAGTTTGAGGCCGTTGGGAGTGGAAGTTATTGGGGAAAGCCTATTATATTCAGGACCATGTTGCTGATATAATGATGATGATAAAATCATCATTATCAGCTAATTATACGTCCCCACCGAGGGGCACGCCTACCCGAAAGGGTCAATAGTTAATAAGGTTAGTTGTTTGAATTTCTTCGTAGGCGTACGCAGGGTTCCGCTAGATTTCCTTCACCATCAGAGCGTCGGATAAACGAACACATAATTTCGAAAATGCAAATAGACACATGGCGGGATTTGAACCTGCACCTTCCAGATCGGAAGGCAACCTCACACACTCTGTTTGACCAAAAACATTCCAAAAGCATAATTATTACGGCGGGAGAAATATTTGACAATGTTTCACTATTGACAGTTCCCGCTAACGAACAGGTGGGTTTTCTTTGCTCTTTCGTCATAACAAATTGTACTACTTATGTTTAAGTTTTATTCTAAGACGGCAGAATATTTGAATAGATTCCTCACATATTGCCCCATATGTCATACCTTCACTGCAAAAACACCGTGACTTTATAACTTTTCAGCGATATAAAACGAACACAACACCATAAAAGCGTATACGACTTAGAATATCTTTATTTGAACGCGGGGCCCACTAATGCGTATTTCCTCGCAAACAATGTAAGACAGGAAGATTGTTAAAGTGGAAATATACAATGCTAATTTGCTTGCTCTGTAATCCCTACTCGGCGAGAGAGGTTGCCAGTTCCGTAATAAAATAACAATGTTAAATATCATTGAAAATGCTTACATACGAGGGCTCTCTAAGGAACAATACTAAGGTAATTACTGCTCGCAACAACCACTCATGAGGAATGCCACTCGAAAACAAAACTCGCTATTACCTACCCCCCAGCTTTTGTTCCATTTTTGAAAAAGTATTCTCTATTCAAACGGGCCAATGGGAACGGGAGCGACATAGTACGTTGATTGGCCGACGACCTCCCTTCGGTGCAAGTGGAAATAAAAAGTGCTCGGGTAAATGAGGCGTTTCGTCCCTTTCTGGTTCAGTGGAGAGCGGTATGTCTGTCCTTTTCGCTTTTTCGTTTTAATTGCAAGCATGAGAGGATGTGCAAAGGGTTAGGACCTTGAGTGTTGCACGTGCATGGATGCTGTGGCCTGGCATTCATCTTGTTAGAGGGGGTAGGGAGTGTTTACATTGTGTAAGGATGTTGAGTAGACGGGAGTGTTGTTTTACACGAATTAGGGCTTGTATTGGCGGTCATAATTATGGTGGTTTCCCTCTACGCTAGGTCTTTTTTGCTTGTTGCTTTTTTTGTTATGTACATTGTATATCGTACATTTGATAAGTTCTTACCTTGTTACCATGTGATTTTACATTATGAACTTATTAATTTTTTTAATTTTTATTTTTAAAAAAACGTTATTTGACGACCAATGCAATGGTTGAGACGTCGGCTGCTACACCTAGGGTTCCGGGTTCAATTCCCAGGCAGTACAAATATTTGTGTGCATGAACATGTCTGTCTGTAATGGTCTGGGTGTTTTCTATGTATAATATGTATTTATAAAAATTTGGGGTTAGATGGCGTTATGTGAGCGTGAGTGGATATTTATTTATTTATAACATAGATAAATACTGTGGGAAGCTGGGGTCCCAAGCAAGAGGAATAAAGAGCTTGTATGAAGAGATTGATGGATGTGAATAAAGCTAGGGAAGACAGGACTGCGCAAAGTGGCGTTCCATCATCTCTGCCTTCCCCTGTGGGACCAAGGAGTAAAATATTATTTGTGTTGTCCACAGGAACATGGCTGCTCCCAGACCGGCAGCTGATGCCGGCAACTCTTCGTTGGAGACGATCACATCATTACACAAAGAGAACTGTCACAGACTTGAATACTTGGTGGAGCGGCAGAAGCAGCTGTGTATGCTGTCAGATAAAATGATCCAGGTATTGATTCTAACTTTGTAATTTGCACTTTCCACCATCCTCAATACCAAACCTTAGCTTTTTAAAAGAAACAACATATAAAAAATATTTTAATTTTTTTTTATTTATATTTAAAAATTTTAAATTAAATTTTATTTTTAAAATTTTATTTAATTTGTTGTGTCATTGATCACTTAATAATAATAATCTCTGAAACAACTGGATCGATTTGGACGGGATTTTTTTAGAAATAGCTGATAAAGGAAAAACTTAGGCTACTTTGATTTAAAAAAAACTTTTATTTTTGAAAAATAAAGAAATTTTTATACTGCTTAGCGGCCGCGCGTCGATTGGCTTAAAAATGGGATTATAGGTTATTTTTACTGCGGTACTATATCTAAGCGGGTAAAATCGCGGTCAACGGCTAGTTAATAAATAAATATCAACTGACATTCTCACAGCGCCATCTAGCCAAACCATTATCCTGTAATATGGTCACCAAACATCAGATACTCGTACAATACCTTTTTTTGTAAGAACTTACATATAATACATAGAAATCATCCAGACCAATACAAACAGACATATATACAAATGTTTGTACTGCACGGGATCGAACCCGGATCCCTTGGGGTAATAGCCGACGTCTCAATCATTATACTAGACGGGACGTCACTGTTGAATATTTGCAACATAGGTATTTTTTAAAATAAAATAAAACCAATAAATATTAGGTTAATTGATGATAGTGAGCAGTGACGTCATAATTTTCTAAAACAAATACTTATGTATATACTAAATATATATGTAATGTTACTTTTTGACAGTTCATAAAAAGTGGAAGAGTACTTGTGGTGACAAGTAGTCAATAAATTTGCTTACTACTTTAACAACCCATGTGATGTAATGGTTGAGACGTCAGTTCATACCAAGGGTTTCGACTTGGAGCCATGGGCAGTACAAGTAATTTTTAAGTATTATTATAACTAACTTACTGACTGTTATCCTTACTGGATATTATAGGCGATAAAAGATACGTTGATTACATGACCCGTCGTCTCTTGTTTTGTAAGTTTATTTCAGTACAATAATATAAGAAAAATCAATTCGATTTTTCGGTGGACATTATCGTTATTGTTTATGTGGTAATCCTTGCATTTTTATACCCACATATATCTAAAATATAAATAAAATTGGAGGTCTGTTTGTTATATTCAAAATAAAAAGTTTTTTCTTCATGCATATGGAAATGAAATGAAAAAATCCTTTATTCAATGAAGTCTTTACAAGACACTTTTAAATCGTCAAATTAAAAATAAATTTAAAACTAGTTTGAATCTACCAGCGGTTTGGAGAGTTGGTTACACTGAGAAGACCCTGGCAAGAAACTCAGAACTATGGACATACGTCAAAATAACAATTTAAAAATTTTTCGGTCTGTTAATTTGGACGGGACTTTTTAGCAGGTTGCTGACATAATAAGGAAAAACAAAGGCTACTGTTATTTTCGAAGAAAAAACTTTTTTATTTAGAAAAATAAAATATTGGTCCACACGTACGATGCGTTTCAAAGCTATGCGGTTCTATTACTGCGGTAGAATATCTTATATCGCGCGTTGTTCCGCGGGGCAGAGCTAGTAATAATAACCTCACAATCATTGGCTGACTCCGCAACAACGAATACCGTTACTTCATTAAAATATTGCAATGAAAACCGAAATATATATCTACAAACCGGTTTGTATTCCGCCAAACGTCTTAATTAAAACTTACTTTATTTTCAAATTACCCAGAAACTGAGTGAAGCGCATTAATTTGAATGAAGTTTACGCCGGTATTCGGTTTGGATGTGAATCGTTAAATGGCCTTTTTATGGTGTCATCAACTCGACTCTGAGATGTAATTAAATGTATTTTATTAGAGCCCCGTGAAATTGATTCCGAATGACAGCATTAAGATGTTTTTGTTTTATCTTGAGAAAGCTATAGTTAGGCATTGGCGTCTTGGCAAGCGTATCGTAGAACGCCCTCCGGCCCGATGGACCGACGACTTGCGAAAGGTTGCTGGTAGAATTTGGAAGAGGCAAGCGGGGGACCGGGATATCTGGCGCAAAATGGGGGAGAACTATGGGATGTCAATGATAATTGAGACCACGAGATATTATTATCTTTATGACATACTCTCCCATAGCTGTCAGAGAAGGCCATGCCATCATGATCTGGTCATTATACGTCCCCACTGAGGGGCACAAGCCTGCCTAGGTGTATAGGCGATAGTCGTCCACACATTTCATGTAAAATGTTACCAAAATGACCACATAAGGTTTTCCCACTGAAAAGGGTATTAGATCTTTGTAGAGCCAAGCTTTTAAATCTACACTACCTAAGTCTATTGACCCTAACTTCAACAAAAGCTAAGCTAGCTAATAAAGTCTAAATATCAGTAAATTGTATGTATGGCTGCGCCGTTTCGCTACCGCGTGGAGGTGACGCAAATATTTAGTTTTTGTTCTGAAATGAGTAACGACCTTTCAAATAGGACTAAAAAGGTGTACTTAAAACCCATACCCATCTAAACCCACCATCTCGTGAAAACATAAACGACACGGAGATTTTATAAATTTAATTTAAAATTGTGTCTTTTTGTTTAATCTTAACGGTTGTTTAGGTTTGTAAATTAAATCTGTATATTTGTAAAGCCAAAAAGCACATCTAATTGGGTCATTTGTAATGTTCCTACAATTATAATAATAAATCACGTATCTTTACATCTTACGTTCGTGATTTACGGTTCTAGATAAGTACATGAACGAGTGAGTCCCATTTGGCAATATTTTAAAATTTCTATTGCCCACACGGAGGTGCTTTGGGCGTGCTCAGAAATTTTATAGCTTGATAGATACTTTTGTGTTATACAACACGTTGAAATATGCTACGGGACAGTCGTAATTAACATTGGGAATCGACATAATTTTCACAGTAGGCAGGACTGGGCCCTGGAATTGTATTAATTACCGGGTATAAGAGACCTAACATCTGTTAGTTCGGGTGACGGGCGCAGTGCTGCATCGATAGAGAATAATAACGATTATCAGTTGTCGGTCTCTAATGCCGCTCTGTCATGGTTAGCGTATCACTTACCACAAGGTGAGCGTCCTGAGCGTCCTGCTCACTACGTAACATATATTTTTTTGTAATATTATTACAATTAAGCTAAAAATAACGGTGCCAACTCTCAGCTCGATAACTCATGTTTTATTAATTTTATTAGTGTTCAAAGTTAGGTGGGCATGTCCATTTTTTAAGTACATACAAAAATAATTAAAAATTTAACAAGGATAACGATACAATTTATAGCAACTTTTGCTATGAAACAATTTTAATAAATGGAACATTGAATATAATTGTAGTACTAAACTCATAAACTATGCATACTTACTACAAAGGCGTGACGTCATAATGAAGTAGTCATTTGTATGAAGCGTTTTTTGGGAAAGTTCATTAATGTGTTTTAAGAATTGTGATAACTCTGTGAGTTAAAATGTTAATGGAGTCATTCTTTTACCAAAGTTTCTACCATTAGGAGGTCCATTGATACCACAACAGAAAAAAATATATCCCTATTATCAGACGTCAATAATTTTGTTAAGTTAATATGTGCTAGAACTTATAAGTCAATAAAAATAGTAGAGAACGGTTAACAGTGCTCTCTTATTTAACCTAATCTTAAAAACAGTTTTACTTTTTATTTTTTTTTTTGGAAATGGTTTTCATGTTGGCCGAGATGGCCTTAACGACGTCACCGGATGAAAATGGCGAGCCTAGCTCAGCCGATGATTGGCTCCGGTCGCGGCACGAGACCGCTTACGGATACCTATCGAAGTAGGAGAACAAGGACGGCTATCATGATACGTCAGCATTTTTGTACCAGAAAAGATGAAGTAATAGTAATATTATTGCAATAATGTTTTAAGAGATGGCGGTAAGCCCCAGGTGTAAAAAATAATGACAGCGCCATCTAGACCCCAACTATGCATCAAAACTTTTTGTATATACGTATACATATACATACTATGCATAGAAACTCCTAGATAAATGGAAAGAGACTTGTCCAATTTGTCCATGCATACAAATGTTTGTGCTGCTATCTTGAACCCGCCCGCTAAGCGTGAAATGGCTATACTCTTCACAGCCATGGCATACCACCCTTACTGAACTGACACATTCTTACGGACTTACAATCCTATCAGCTCATTAAAGGCCTTAATTGTCCACGCGGGCCCAGTGCGGATTTGCCGACTTCACGCACAACCTTTGAATCTCCTCGCAGGCGTGCGCATGTTTCCTCACGATGTTTTACTTCACATTAGCGTCGGATAAACGTACATATAAATTCAAAATCACATTGGTACGTGGCGGGATTTGAACCTGCGCCCTCCCCGTAGAAAGGCAATAGTCCACACCATTGAGCCATCGAAGCTCTACACTTACAATATAAACATTTTATCTGTACCATTTAATAAAGCTTTCCGAAGACTGTAATTGTTCTTCTCTCTTGAACTTTCTATTAATTTTTAATTAAATTTAATAACATATAATTACAGGTGCTCCAGACTGGCGCAGTGCAGGCGGTTGAGGAATGCCAACATCAGTTTCGGAATAGCCGGTGGAACTGCAGCACCAGGACGGACGGCAACTCTTCGGATATCTTCGGAGGAGTGCTTAAATTCAGTGAGTACATAAATTAAAGTGGTACACAATTTAAAAACTAGCATTAAAATATATACTAAAACGATAAACATAAAACTAAAAATCTTAAAACATACTAGACTAAACCTTGAAACATACATTGTTAACGGTTCATAAAGTTTAAATAAATAAAAATAGGGTTCCTTTGGCAATACTTGGAATAATGTGTCCTTTGTCTGTGTGGTTGATAATTCACGACGTGCCTTAAAAAGTAGGTAGGTAATGTAACTTGAAATAAATAAATCCTCACCATTAGTACGACAACTCTGCGTAAGCTAGCGGGTTCACCAAAGAAGACAAATGGTCTTACATATTACACTATCACTTCACATTTCATTGACAGGTCGTAAAAATAATTCCCAAACGTTACGGTACTAGTAATTATCGCAAGTGTTAATTACGAGTAAGTATTTATGTTAATGACTTTGGGCATCGAATTAACTTTACGAGTACCTTTTGAAGGTTTTACTCATGCGTAACTGTAAATGCACACGGAATCATAAATATGGAATCTGTAGTTATGGATAAGGTTTGAAGTGGCATAGAGAACACGTTACAACACTCTGCCATGTCCATTGGCGGATTTACAAATTAATTTATTTAATTTGTAAATCCGCCTGTATATCGACTGTATCTTGCTTTGTGAGCCACAAAGCAAGATACAGTCGAATACAGTCTTTAGTTTCATCAATAAAATATTCATCCTAGACTGCAGTTCTAAATATGTGGGCACAGATTGTACCAAATTAGCTGTTATATATAAATACAAATTTTCCGCTTGTAGGCTAAAAGTTTCATGCCGCCCCTACTAACCTTTGAAATACGTTAGAAATGGTGGGACTGCATTTATTTTGAAATTGCAACTTTATGATTTGTTTAGTAATATTTGTATATGGATTACGGACGTAAAGTAGACACATTATAAGCGTATTTTTTTATTTCTGTAAGATAAAAAAAAATGTTTGGGCATTTGCCGACCTTCTCAATCTGCCACCCTAGGCTCCAACCTACTTAGCCTATTGGCAAATCCGCCACTGGCCATGTCTTCAAGCCGACTTTTAGGTCGTAGCACAGATAATATAATATATACGTCATAGTCATCTGCTCGTAATACAACTCAATATAAAATAAAATATATCCTTAGGAAAAGTACATAAATGTATAGGCCCAGTAATGGAGGATACGGCCCAACCAGTTTCACACATGTAGAGAGGAAGTCCTACAATAAATAAGCTAAATAATTCAGTGTACCTATAAAGGGGTATAGGCCTACGTCGTCCATGCGGGCCAGTGCGGATTGGCCGACTTCACTCACAACCATTGAATCTCATCGCAGTAAGACCGTCGGCTAACGTACATATAATTTCTAAATTCTAAGATACATTGGTACGTGGCGGGATTTGAACCACCCTTCAGATCGGAAGGCAGCAGTCCACACCATTAAGCCACCGACGTTCTATAATGTATTAAAGTAAAACTTTAATGATATTAAAGTTTACATGCTAACATTACCATACTATTTACGGCTAAAATAGATTGGAACTTTTAAAAAATAAATTATCATTAAACATTAAACTTCCAGTACCGTACACTCTTTTAATGTTAAGTATTACTATGGTTTATACTACTGAAATATTGTTTCTCCGTATTTACGGTAAGATCAGAGGAACTGACTCCCCTTTAAGGGCCACGCCGTTATCCTTTTGAAGTCTAGATCGTAAACCTTTGAGTAATACATCTGCAATTGTACAAGCAATTTTGTACTTTGATCATGTAGACATAAGTCAACAAATGTTTGAACAGCTGATTACAAGTATGTCAATCAGTTAAACCGAAATGTTTACGCTTCATTACGAGAATTGTATGACAGTATGGTGTGTTAAAAATGGTTGGTATTTGGTTCTTAACTTCTGAGTGTACATTATTAATTGGTATGTTAGGAATTTAACATTTCATATTAAATGGAAATTTAATTTTGGATAAAATAATCCATTTTATTTTTCGACCTTTCGATGATTTGCAGACACCGCGTTCAATAAAAACGTGAAAACTTAAGATGATATTACTATTTAATTTAATTAATTTTGTTCTGTGATCTATCACACATTTGTCAATTACTAAATTATGAAAAAAAAGAAACCACCATAAATGCCTTAGTGAGATTGTACTTTAGATTAAAAATATTGAAATCTTTATTTTCTTTTTTATGCCATCGGTGGTTTTCTAAATAATTACAGCTATTACCAAGATTACTGTGCAGACAGTCCTAGGCATGTAGGTAATACGTATATTATACTCTGAAATACAAGTTACGATTATTTCAACGGGTTATTCTTTATCCAATCCTTTAAATATTGATTATAATTTAATAGATATTTACACATTACATTATATCAGCTTTAAAACTTTTGTATAACACACATACAAAGTCTTCAAAAGCTCTCCCGTGAATACTTAAGCCACACATCCGTTCCTCTCAATACTACAAGTTTTCAAGGAATCTCTTCATTGGTTGTTTATTTCTTTTGTCGACAACTGGCATCACATGCCAAGCCGTTGACAGATCGTCTCAGCGAGTAACGTAAACTATAGATGGCTAGTTTTAATAGACCTGCCAACATTGATGCTTCTTTGGTTTCTTCATACAAAACACTTCGGTTTAGTCGCGATGCAAAGCTCTTGAGTAGTGGTTGATATATTGTGGGATATTATCAGATTTTTTCCCAAACTATTTTTGGAACGTGTTAAGTGAAGGTGGCTAGAACGTACTTCTTGAATGTGCTTGAAGTTTGTGTTAACAAAATAATTTCACAGTTAGATCGTGGCTTCAATATCAAAATTTAGGATTATTCTAATTTTGGATATCAATCGTCCATGGATAGCGGTATCACTTACTATCAGAAAAAATATCTACTTTGCTTCACTACATAGTATAAAACAAAGTCGCTTTTTCTGTCCCTATATCACTATGTATTCAATATTTAAAACTACATAACAGATTTAGATGCAGTTTTTTTTTATAGATAGGGGGATTAAAGAGGAAGGTTGAAATGTGTAATGTGTAGCACCCATTAAATAGTGGAGTAATACTGTTATTTCTAATTTGGTTTGCGGTGCGGTACCGGCCGCCGGGGCGGAGGGAGCCTATTATCAGCATTGCACCTGTGCGAATCCGGGGCAGGTCGCTAGTATCTAATAAAAAAAAACAATACGACTTAATAAACAGAATAAACATTTCTTTCTATTACTTGCAGCGGGATGTTAAAGGCTGATGAAGGTCTTGTTATCTTTTTATAATTTATTTTTGTCGACCCATATGGTGCAATGGTCGAGACGTCGGCTTCTACACTAAGAGTTCCGAATTCGTTTCTCGGGTATTACAAACATTAGTGTGCATGAATGTCTGTTTGTGGTGGTCAAGGTGTCTATGTATAATATGTACGTATTATACGTATTATTTAAATCAAACGAAACAGCCTATTCACTCTTGCCTAGAAGACAGTCAGATTGCAATAATCGTGGAACAAATAAGGAGGCAAAGAGTTCCATTCCTTTGTATTGCGCATGAGGAATGAGGCACCATAGCAAGCTGTGCGGATATTTGGAATGTCGACCACGTAAGGATGAAACGCTCGCTTGCGTCTTGTATCCCGATGGTGAAAAGGGGCTTGTGGAGTTAATTCGTCTAATTCCATCGCACACTCAACGACACGTAACTTGTAAAAAACCGACAGCCGTGCAACTCTACGATGATGCTTAAGGCGTTGCAGCTTAGCGTCAGTCAGAGACGCCAATGAGCCGCTCAGCTCGCCTCTCAATTATCAGTTATTTAGTGCTCTAACTACAAGCTCCTCACTTAATATGGGGCTAGATAATTTACGACGTAAACAAGATTATGTCTACACCTAACTGTGTATTTATTGTAATTGTATTTTGTAACACTAAAAAAAAAGATAGCGCTGTGTGAATGTCAGTGCATATTTATTTATAATTTCCAGAGTCTCGCGAGTCGGCGTTCGTCCACGCGTTGTCGGCAGCTGCGCTCACGCACGCAGTCGCTCGCGCCTGCAGTCGCGGGGAGCTGAACGAGTGTTCCTGCGATGCTCGTGTCCGGAAACGCACGCCGCGACACTGGCAGTGGGGAGGATGTTCCGAGGTATATACCTTATGTACTTTATAGTTTATATAGCCTTAATCGGTGAAAATAATCACTGTGAGGAAACTTCATGTACAACCTTTGAATCTCTTCGCAGGCGTGCAGGTTTCCTCACAATGTTTTCCTTCACCGTAAGAGCGTCAGATAACTTACATATAATTTCGAAAACTCTAAATCACATTGGTATGTGACGGGATTTTAACCTCCCGTTCGGATGGCAACAGTACACACCATAGACGCCAACGACGCTCGATAGGTTTAAGAAAGAAATTATAATGCACTAAGTCAAATCCCACTCTAGGGCGCCATTAAGCTTTGCGTGTGTTGCGTTGCGAGCATTCAAATCGAATGTCTTGACCATGACAATAGGTGTGGATGTTATTTTAAATAAAATATGCTTGGTTCCCCAGTCCTGACTGAAACACTTTTAGATTAGTTGCGTAGATGTTATTAATGAAATCATATTTTTTCAATTTTCAGGACATAAGATATGGTGAAATGTTCAGTCGGGATTTCGTTGATTCAAAAGAAGACAAAACCTCTGACGAAGGAATTATGAATTTGCACAATCATGAAGCGGGACGAAGGGTATGTATTACGATTTTGAAAATTCCTAAGTATTATTATATTAACGTTTTTATTAATAAAGATGTTTGTAAAATTAAAATATAACAAAATTTCAAATGAAAAATTATTTTGCAATAAGCATAGTGTGTAATTATTTTTTATATTAAATTCTGAGTAGTTAATTTAATATTTTCTAGTTTCTAGAAACTGAGTCGTCTAGGTAGGTACCACCGCAGTGCCAGATATCGTCTCGTAAAACAGGAATGTTACGCGCTTTGATGTTCCGGGTTGAGGGCACTGAGGCTAGTAAAATTACCGTGTATACGATACCTAACATCTGTTGTCTCTGGTGTTGGGCACAGAGCAGAGTTGACGAAAAAATAATGACTACCGACTGTTATTAATTTCCTTCAACATTGCTTCTGTCATGGTCAGGCGTATCATTTGGCAAGTGGAGGTGAGCGTCCTGATCGTCCTGTACACTAATAACAGGAAAAGAGTATAAACTTGAAATCACATTATCATCTTACTTTTAGGCCGTTCGCAGTCGAATGCAGCGAGTCTGCAAATGCCACGGCATGTCTGGTTCCTGCTCAGTAAGGGTCTGCTGGCGAAGACTGCCGCAGTTGCGACTCGTCGGTGATGCTCTCACGACTAGATATGAAGGAGCTTCGCACGTTAAGGTATACAGAGCTTGAACTATTGAGGCTTTGGTTTCTAGCTAAGTTTTCTTGGTAACCGCTCTCGAGGACTTGCTGCGTCATTTCTGGTAGCAAAACCTAGCTGCGACTGTATTTCAGGATATTAATAAACTTGGTGTATTTTGGGCTACAGCCAACAGGCGTTTCATGGATAAATGTGTACAAACGACATTTTCTCTTCAGACTAGATGGAGGCCAAACGTATGTAAACCCTTCATAAATTAAATGAAGTTAACTTGCTAAGGGTTAATGTTCGTTATATAAATAAAAGTTGTAAATCGTCAGTGAAGATTCAAATAATGTAACGGGGCCAGATTCCAGTGGATCTCTTTGATAAATGTCAGGCGTTAGTCCGTACTAAGTTGCAGCGATGCGTGTGTTTGTGTATTTTACGAGTATACAATGAAAATCAAATGGGACGGTTTTCTGATGGTAAGTGATATCCCCTTCAGTTGACACTCGTAACTTCAAAATAGAAACGATGCCGATCTTAAAAAAAGGAAGGAATAAGAAAAATCAAGTAATGATTTTTGTGCTTTCGGTAACCTCATGTCCTCGAGGAATCATCACGCGAAACGAAGTTTCACGCCAGTTTTCTGTGAGGACGAGGTGTCAGTCCAGTGGCTTGTTCATGCCGAAGCATAGCTTTTTCACAGTTAAAATGATTATTATATGAGACCCAATCACACTTATCGTGGGTAGAATTGAATACTGCAGACAAACCATCACGTTTTGGCAGAATCTCTATGTCCCAGACTGGCAAGAGATACCTCAAGGTTGCTGATATAACATCTCAGACTTTACGGATCATTTAAGTTTATGATTGAAACTATAATTATTGTATTTCAGGTAGTGGAGAGGAAGAAGGGCAAGAACATACGCAAGTTAAGACCATTGCACCCTGACATGAAGAAACCTAATAAAACGGATCTAGTGTACTTGGAAGATTCTCCAGATTACTGTGAACCTAATGAAGAGTAAGTATTTTGTGACAGGGCAGACTACCTTATAAAAATCTTGAAAGAACTTTTAAAACTCGTTGTCCCCAGAGAACTTATATAAAAAATTTCTATATTTATTATTATTCGAAACAAATGATTTGAGTGATTCATTGACTATATGCACAATCTCACTCAAAAAGTACCTCCGTCAAAAGTCTGCCCATCCCGTCATTTGGGCAGAATTTTCATTTATAATTACGTCACTCGCTACATGACATAATGGTATAGTTGAACCTGCGCCCTCCGGATCGAAAGGCAACAGTCCACACCAATGAGCCACCAACGCTTCAATAAATACCATATCTTTTAGCCGGTCTACCCGATTCCGGTTGTCGCCACCTTTGGACTAGTAACTCCGACGGACCATAAAGTGCTATGCTGCTTGAGGACTTTAAAAGTGGAAGAGGGAACAGGAAATAAGGAGAGGGAGAAGTAGGAATTTTTGGCCATCAGTTACCTCACACACTCGACGAAACGACGCAAAATTTTGTGTCATGGTTTTATTTGAGGCCGTGGTATAGCTCCAGTCCTGCCCAAAAATGCCAATGTGTGACTTTTACATTACAAACTAGACTTTAACAGATAATATTGATAATAAATATCCACTGACAGTTACACAGCGCCATCTAGCCCCAAGTTAAGGGTCTTCTTCTTCTTGAGCGTTGAGCGTGAAACTTGTATTATGGATACTTAAGAACGGATGAACTAACTTACATACTTTTTTTGTAAAAATACTGTTATAAATAGAAACACCCATACCAGTACAAACAGACATGCTCATGCACACAAATGTTTTTACTGTCTGGGAACCCTTCGTGTAGTAACCGACGTCGCAGCCATTACACCATGGTCGTCAATAATGTACTCTTCATTCCAGACTGGGTATCCTTGGCACACGCGGGCGTACCTGCAACCGCACATCAGCTGGCCTTGATGGTTGCCGGTTGCTATGCTGTGGACGTGGTTACCAAACACGCGTGCGAGATCACGAAGAGAAGTGCCGCTGCAGATTTGTGTGGTGTTGCCGAGTTCACTGCGAGCTTTGCCGATCTAAACGGGATCATCATGTTTGCAATTAAACTGTGTTTTCTTTATATAACTCAGTAGAAGTTTTTGATTATTTGCAATATCATCTTTTATTTAAGCAACGAAGACAGGAATGTGAATTCTGTCGATATTGTAAACCAGTGACAGCTTTTGTCATTCGTGGATAACTTTTGAAGTCATAGTATTGTTTGTGACATAAAATTCTCTAAGCACAGTATTCAGTTAGGTATTTCATTACTACATTTTTAAGCGTTTGCTTACTATGACCATAATCGCACGTGAATTTTACACAGAAGAAACCTTATGTGTCTGTATAATTTTGTTTTTGGTTGCAGTTCAAATGTGTTTGATCAACGGCCTTGTAAGAACGTTTATGCTAAAGGTAATTCTGATATCTATTTTGCAAAACTGTTGTTGTCACTTCTGATACACACGGTTTTTTCTCTTCCTTGATTATTATTTTGTTTCTGACGCTTAAATTGCTTTGGATACAATTTCTCCTCGGCGACATTATTTCGTCAGTTACAAATGGAATGAATATGCATAATATTCATAATTCTTGATGTTCCTGTTTATAATTTTTTGGACAGCGAAAAATCATGAAGTCACATCAACACTATGAAATAAAAATTCATTTGTAATTAAATCCTTCAAAAAATTTTTGATGATTTGTTATTTTCATTCTTGCGTGCAGTTATAGAACGTAAACTTTTTTCGTTATACATTTGCCAGTGAAAAATCTTTTTTCATTAAATGGACTGATTTAGTATTAAAAATTTATATGTATTTTCTGAAGATAAGCTTTAAAATATTTACAGTATTAGTAACTTATTTTATGTTTTCCGATGTACAAATTTGTAAATAGCGCTTTTGTTAATACGACTATGCCTTTTATATAATTTTATTATTATTAGCTTAAGTCTCATTAGACTTACGACTTTATTATATTCATATTGTCATGTACATAATCATGTTTCAGTACTTAATGTAGTATTAAATTTATTTTCTACCTCATGAAATTTCGTTCAAGCCAATATTGATACTGTTTGTTGAAACAAAAATATTTCGATGCCTCTTATTAGTTTTAAAAATAAATGTACATAGTATTTAGTGTTTAGTTAATGTTAGTAATTATTAAATAGATTGTGATAGCTTTATTCCTTTTAGTGTTGGATAAGAACTTAGATTTTCATATGGATATATGAAAATGTCTTTATATCTAGCATAGTCTACTTACTGCCATTTGTAAATATTAATGTTCTCTTATTGTATTTGTAATATATTTTTAATAATACTATTTGCATCAAACAGACTGTCCCAAAGGATAAACATTTAATGATGTTTAGTGACAAGTATAACACTTTGTAATTTTTATTTCATTAAGACTTTTTGTGTCATTCATTAAATAACCATTAATCAAATTATTCGGAAAGAAATAATAATTTTTAAAGTCTTAATTTAAAGATGTTTTAATATTACTTTAAATTTGGATTAAGTTAATAACTATATACAGACTATATAACAACAATTTAGCAAACTAATGAGTAATTACTCATATTTATTGCTGACTTATGAGCTTAAAATATTACAGTGCGTACGTGCACATTTTTTTTCATATTCTAACAAAACATGCAATTCTTTGAATTATGATAGTGTCTTAATTGAAGTATTGCTAAATCCTTTCCCTATAAAGGGTTATTTATAATGCACGTATTTAAAATATTTCAAAGTATTTGGGGCATGTCTGTTTACATTACGGAAGTTTCATTGTTCGATATAACCCAAAAGATAGTCTAAGTACTTAATCGGTGTCTACGCTATGGTGAACGACAGTCAATACAAAGACTTAGAATTTAATAATTTGGATATACATAGTTACTACTTGATGTAAATTGGGTAAAAATAAATGTATTAGAAACTGAATATTTTGATTTTGATTTGGACCCACCTGTATAATATCGGTTTATTCTCGTTCGTCCACACCCTGTCGTCCCCATTTGGTAAAAATGATCAAAAAAGTTTAGTTCCAACCCACTAGGAATGGTTGGAACTTTCATTTCTTATTTATATACTTTTGTTTATATGCCTAAATTTAGTTCAAACATAGTATGTATTATTTAATCTGTGGTTCCAACCATAATGTCAGCTATAACTATATGTAGGAAAGTCAAAACGAAACAATTTCACAAATAGATAACTATAATTGATATAACACTACAAATTACATAAATCAAAACGATGGTGCAGTTGCTTATAATAACTTGCAACTTGCTTACATCCTTAAGTAAAAAAAATAAAACTTACTCATGCATATTGCTTACAGTTCCATGTACATACTTCAATACACAATTATAAGTGTTTATCGTTCTATATCTAATACTGACGGTTTCATGGACTCACTTTGGTTTATAAACTAAAGGTTTAGTAGATAAATCTGTGGCGATATCAATATTAACAATGCACCGAAGTCCACCGAGAAAACATTAATTTAATACCAGGACTAATTACTTAAATAAGCTCTCTGCCCTTTGGTCGCCATTGACGCCTTAAGGCGCCAGAAATTTTTCATCATAACTCATCTTTTAAAACTATTTTTACATATCCTAATGATTCAATTTAAAACACGTCAGGGAGAAAGAAAAAAACTGGCGGACTTTTATACCTTTAAAAATGCATGATGTTGATTTAAAACACTTATCACTACCGGAAATGAGACGTCATTTGTTATCAATTAACATTTAACAGTAATCAAATCAAGGCTTAACACCATGGTGATCCTTAATCAGATATTGATTGTAAGTTGCAATAAGCATATCTGATAATGACTAATACCAGTAAATAACAGTTAAATTTACTGGTAATTTACCTGCAATTGGTGCTATTGAGCCACCGACCACGTACCAATGTATTTTCGAAATTATATGTTCTTTATCCGACGCTCTAACGGTGAAGGAAAACATCGTGAGGAAACCTGCGCACGCTTGCGAAGAGATTCGAAGTTATGCCTGAAGTCGACCAATCGCACTGGGCCGGCATAGGCTCGTGCCCCTCGGTGGAGGCGCTTAATGAGTTGATAATGATGATGACGGTGTTATTGATTGAAACCACTGATTGATAACACTGTCTCATAGAAAAGCTTTTAATGACGTATGTCTATTTTTTCCCTATGTCTAATGTATCCCTAATCCACATCTAAGGTTGTTGTTTTTTTAAAGTTAAACTTTTAACATTTACTCGTTATGTGCTCAACACAATATCAAATCGGAACGTTGCAACTGTAGAACTAACACAATTCTTGAGTAAAAGCTTAATCTTACAGGGTAATCGCTAGTACATTACACGTGGATTTAAAAATCGTTGCAATACGATACAAGCGAATTTGCTCTCCACAAATCAAAATTTAAATGTAATAAAACACAGGGATAAATAAATAAACTTTAATTTAGATAATCTCATAATAACGGATCACATATTTATATCAGAATTTACGCTCCGAGAGGGTTATTCAGCCATGGGTACACTCGAGGACAGGCGTTGCAAATTTGCATCCAGTAGTCCAGCTGTAGAGAATAAAAAATATTAATATAATTTTATTATTTTAACTGCGTCCGTGCTAACCTGCGTGAGACCACAAAGTAAAAGTCACTTTATGAGATTTAAAATAAAATCACTTTTTCCATTTCAGACTGAATCACCTGATTTGCAAAAATAAAAGATGATTTCGTGTTCCGGAGAGCATGTTCAGCTGACGGATACAGCTACAATCAGGATAGTAGTCTTTAATACAAACTAATCCGTATTTGTCTCGCGTGGTGGGTTACGATACAATCTCAAAGACCTGTTCTCTACTCTCGAGTGATATAGGCTGATGATGATGACATTATTTTAAGTCATTACAATCACTGAGCACGGACTCTCCGGGGATAACATGTTTAAGTGCGGATGGCGGCCTTCCCCGTCTTGCGACTGTGGTGCGCCCGTGCAGACTATCCAACACATCATAAAAGACTGTCCCAACCGAAGATTCCCTGGAGACTCTCTGAGTTTGCTTTCTCCTGATGCTGACGCAGCCCAATGGGTGAAGAACTAGATAATCGCTTGTAGTTATACGAGTTAACTTGCATGTTATTGGAAGCAACTTGGTGAAGATAAAACACCATACGAATAATAATAATAATACAATCAATAAGGAATCGGAGATATGTTTCAATTAAATTATACTTACGCCATTGTGTGTTGAATGCAGGGGTCCACAGCTAGATGGGAAACAAACGCTTTGCTGGATGAATTTGCAGGGTCTCTGCCTGTAGATATCCACTGGGACGGGATCTCTGACCCAGTCAATCACATCTTTACCGCTTACCTAAAAATATGAAAAAAATCTATGAAAGTGTAATGGGAAAAAAATATGTAGTACCTTTAAGTTTGGGTAAGGTGCCGAAAGTACCTTTACAGTTTTGGCATGATAGGAGCAAGTATGAATTAAAAAGAATTTTGAATTCAAATTGGTACCTATATATTGTTTTAAAGGTTACATACGTAACATTAGGAATTAAGTGAAGGTAAGTAATGCATAAACGTTCAGTTGAATTAGTAAAAAGTATCATTAAACAAAACAAAAAATGTCTCTTTAAACCTGCTAAGTTTTAAGTTCAAAACTCAAGTACCACTTATGAGTATCACGCATTAATGTAACTAGAAATTACCAAAAGATATAGAAACAATAGCTTGAATATACTAACCATGAAAGTGTCATGTAAGTTGTTGACCATGTCCATGAATCTGACTAAAGCGCGCTTTACGGCGGGGTAAGTTGCGATATACCATTCGTGCACATAGAAACCGAAGGGAGCGCGATTACCAAAGTAATGCCTCTCAAAGTTGGTAACGATGAATCGGAACCACGCGTCTTCATCGGTCAATGGGGGGCTGAAATATGACATAATAATTTAGGATTAATTGACAAAAGTGACGTAGTCTTTGCAACGTTTTAGAGATCAAATTAGTTTGTGCTTGAATATTCTGTTATAAACGTTTCACATTATCATTTGAGTCATTGCTTGTAGTGAAGAGTACAATTACGTATTGTTTCTAGGTATACGTTACTAAGACAATTTTATATTTCACAAAAGTTACAGCTATGTTCCCTTAACAGATTTCAAATCAAATACTATATCAAAATATGTTAATTTCACAACATTTAGCAGAGTACTAGTAACAAACTGCATGGAGATTATGTTAAAACTCTTCCAGCAATAAATTATTTCATACTGATACTTGTACAGTAAGTAATTGAAATTCTAACAGTTCAAACTAGCAAATCTTACCTAAGTTCACTATTAAGCAAGGTCTCTCCAATGATTTTATCATTAACGTTACGGATAGTAGCCCTAACCAATCGTCAAATGCTTCTTGTTGAGTCGTCAAAGCTTCAGGGCTTTCCTTATGGCACAGCGCATTCCGAGAAAGTATGATCATGAGTACTATTAAAGGCATCTACGAAAGATATAAGATATATGCTTCAAGCATGTACTCCAATACTTGTTTACCTATTACAGTCTACTGCTGAACGTAGATCCCTCACATCTTGCACTAGATATCATGTTCCTCCGCTTTCCTCATACATACAACGACTTTTCTAAGTGAATGGTCTAACTAGTCAGAAGGCGTACACTTAGGCAAAAACTTTGCGTGTCTAGACGATGTCTTCACTCTAGAACTCATCTGGTTCTGCGACATACGCGACTAATTTATTGCCACTTTCACTTAATACTATAATTAAATAATAAAATACAGCATACAACTTACACAGCAAAACACGCGTCAACCATAGAGCATGGGTTTCCAGACAGATCTCTCCACGTGACCATGGGTAACACCCATGCGCCAGGAATGGAAGCGCTGGGACAAGGAGGGATCATACAGTCTTGAGTTGATGCGTAATCCAAAGTGTAGGGCCAGAGACCAGGGTTAATCTGGCTAATTGTAGGCCAAGAACAGTCGTAGGTCAGACCAGCTTCTGCCTTGATTTCAAATGAAGCGTTGCCAGTCATTTGCAAGAACGGAATTCGTATACCTGTATTAAACGAAAGTTTCAAAATTAGCTTTCGTATTCACAATTTCTTAACTAGTATTTGATTTTTTCTTTCCGTCTTATTTATTAATCCATAAAAATATTGAATGTTTATGTAATAACCATCGTATCGTTGCCAAATTTGATTCTAAAGATGTACAATAAAAAAAACATTTTGACAATATTTTGTCACTACCGTTAAGTTAACCGATAGTAAGCTTGCAAAATAAAATCATAATATTTAGAGACTTGCTCACCGTGAATAGAGTTGTAAGGAATGTTTGCGAAATGCGCCATCTGTTGTTTTTGGTCGACAAATTCCCTCCTCACCGTTTCCGTGTCAGCTTCTTGCCAGTATGTCTGAGGAGTCTGGTGAGTGATAGAATGCAGAGCAATCTCGTGTCCATTGTTGTAGAGTTCGTTCACCAGCTGGTAGTTGGTGTATTCGTGGCTGATGAAATATGTGGCGGAAATTGGACACTGGTTGATGTTCCTGCGATCGGTCAAGATCTCTCTGTATGTTTCGATGTTGATGACATTGATTGCATCGTCGAAAGTGAGCAGGACAAACTATAATAAAAAAGAAATACATGTATGGTCACATTAATTTTCAATGCTCTAGCTAAGGAGTGTTAGCAAAGTTTTGCCTTTATTTTTGTTTTACTTATTGAGATAAGTAACTTTTAATTTAAGTATAATCTTTTTATAAATATTTTCATCAAATTAAAGTTTCAGATAACCTGATTTTCGTATCCAGCCTGCTGTAACGATGTGGTCATCTGGATATTATCATAAATGTGCACCAATATGTTCAACACACGAAAAAACCTTTTTGACATTTAGCGAAAGCTAGACAGATTCTTATTAATTACAAGTTTGGAATTAGAGTATTTTTGCGAAATCATATTTCATATAAAGGTTCAAAGATGCGAACTATTTTACATACTTACAAGAAATTACACGTAACGAAAAAAAGATAATTCAATGAAAACATAGCTATGGAACACTACGCTAGGTTGGTAATTGTTTTAACAAAATGTTGGCGTCTTTAATTTTTACAAGTTCATGTGGTTTTCACTTTGACATTACCATCCATCCCATATCCTTAAATGTAACTCGTACACATATAGTACACTTTTTATATTCCTGGAAACAGTTCTTACCTGTGGTGTGTCCCTTGGTTGCAAATCGCCAGGGATAGCTGTTGAGGAGCACCTGCAGTCTGGCAGCTGGCAGGCCTCAGGGTCACAGACGTCTGCCAAAGGCAGGGCATCCTGCGCTAAGGCCACACTCACAAACAAACCCAACAACAAACTCCACTTCATGTTTATGGACTGCCTAATTAGCAAGTTATGTACGCTTTTATAACCTTTCATAATCTTAATCTTTGATTAAATAATAATTATGTTTTTAATTGTTTCCAGTTTTGATGAAAATGTTTATCAGTATTGATAGGAACAGATTTTAAAAGATTACAGGGATTTTACTTGAACTGACGTATAGATAAACATTTCATTAAGTAAGAAGCATTATTTTCTCAACATCGATTGGCTCATTGGTGGACTGTTGCCTTCCGAGTGGAGGGCGCAGGTTCGAATCCCGCACCGTACGAATGCCTTTTCGAATTTTGATAATTATGTTTGGTTTATCCGACACTCTTACGTGAAGGAAAACATCGCGCGAAACCTACGCATGCCTATAAGAGATTCAAAGCCTTGCGTGAAGTCGTCCTATCGCACTGGGCCCACGTATGACTAAGCCTATACACCCTTTACGGGTAGGCTCGTGCCCCTCGGTTGGGACTAATGATGAGTATGATGAACATTGAGTTTATTTCCAATTCCTATCTTTAAGTATAATAAATAGATTTGTGATATGGTACCTAATAAATCACAATTAGAATATCGTTGCGGATTCATTTATAGCTGTTATCATCATGCGTCATATTAGTAGCAACTCTGGAGCTGACCGCCAACTTTGAAAACAGTATTACAATAAGATTACTTCGCATTTTCAGGAAAAATGCTAACGTATCATATATAGTAATACTGTTTTAAAAGATGGCGGTATCCCCCCAGGTTTGCGATTATTCTTTTCGTAGAACTTTCTTTTAAATTAAATTCACCCATAAGAATAACCAATAACCCCTTTAAAGTAATTTTAGTAAATTTTGTCATGATTGTAAAGTATTCAAATGTTTAGGTATCTGATATGCTTTGAATTATTTTTACTTAGTATTGTTAATGCATTACACATTATAAAGGCGTTGTATTAATTTGTGTTTCCATAAACAGGTAATATTAGGTATAGGAATAATTTGGAACTTCATTAAAACTATGAGTTCGTTCTTTAGCAGTTTGTAGCATCTTACGGAGATTTCCCTTTATATTCGCACCATAAAATTCTATGGTATGCATTTATTTATTTGATAATCATAACATTACTTGACAAATTCTCTGGTGCAAAATTAGGGAGATCTATGTCAAACAGTGGACAGCAATTGACTGAAAAGGCAAAAGGAGAATCAACATATTCTTTACCTGTATAAGTATTGATATTGTATTGTTTATAACTTTCAGACCGATTGCCACAGTCACTGGCACCTAGTTGTTGTTGCTTTGATGTGCTCGCACATGACTGACATAGCCAATTTTCGCAGTAAATTTTCACCCGCAGGTACTGCAAGTCAGCACGCTTCCAATATAATTAAAGGATGAGCGCAGGTGGTCGGGCCTTGAGCTCGTTTAGCTTAGAGCTCAGCTCTACGCTTCTTTTCGAACTCAAACACCTTAGCGTTTACTGCTGCCATTGTCTCCCACGGCAAGAGATCGGGATCACATCGTTTTATGTGTCCCTGCGCACATCTTTGTAGCGCAGGAATTGGCCTCCGCGTTCCCGATTACCATCCTGCAGCTCGGAGTAGAAAATGCGCTTAGAGATCCGACTGATTCACATGCGTGCCCTGCCTATCGCAACTGCCGTCGGATCAAATAAGTCTCTTATGAATTTCGGACACGGTCCGACCATCGAATGTTCATGATGGATATGCTTCCGGTAGGGAGACCAAGTTTCAGAGGCGAAAGTGAATTTAGGCAAAACAATAGCCACGTATACAGCCACTTCGTGGAGAGCTTTATGTCGTGTGAGCGGAACACCTTGGGACGAAGTTTGCCAATGGCGGTAGCAGCTGCTCCAATTCTGCTGTTGACTTCGTCGTCAAGGTATTATTGTTATGTATTGTTTATGTTATATTTTTTTAAGCAATACGGGGCTATATTTTTTTGACTTTAGAAGTAATTTTACAGAAATAGAAGTGAAATCGGAACTTGGCGATTTTGTATTTTCTTTAATTACTGTTTGATAAAACTAAATGATATACAGTAGAGTTATATTATGTTGTCTATTGAAAATAAATAAGGTCGTGTAATAAACAAAAAAATCACCCTACACGGGTAGGCTCGTGCCCCTCGGTGGGGACGTTTAATGAGCTGATGATGAATGAATAAACAAAAATAAATACTTTTCCGTATTCGTTTATTATCTTTTAACAGTAGATATACGATAACATTCTAAAACCAAAGTAAATTCATTTCTATCTCGTAGCAGTAAATACATTTCAATTGCACACAAGTTATTTATCATTGGATTTTCCAAATTTGTGATTAAGTCTGGATATCGGTATAATGATACAATCTCGGACAAAGTATTATTTCTTTATATTCATATTACTGATAAGTATTTTTACAAGCAACGTGTAATATTTTATGAATGTTTAACATATTTTATTTAGTGTTTTGCAATAAACATCTAAATTTGAACATGACGTATAATATTTAATTAATACTTGATTTCCTAAAATTATTCCCCATTAATTAATACATTGTAGTGGATAATTTGTTTTTTTAGATACCGAACCATCTGTTGCTTAAATTCTATTCGTGATATTGTAGTGACATCAAGTAGTTTCGCAAATTTATGATAATAGGTGATGGATTTAATGAATTTCACAGTCTGTAACAGCCCAGTCCTGCCTGATATAATAGGGATGTGGCTGACAGTTTTACTTTATTCGATTTGTCAAGACGAATATTTTCGTTTATATATATGAGTAGCGTCCTACGTCACGATTTTAGGTTATCAAATGACTTTTATAAAGCAAAAAGTCTTTATAATAAATTAACTCAGAATTTTTTAACACTGTCAACATCTCGTTTCGCAACAAAGGTATTTCTTTTCCATATCTTTTGAGTAGGTATGCCATATCTACTGAGCTAAGTGTTGTTCTAGTTTTAACTAGGCATGAATTATGGGTATTTATATTCCCAGGGGGTTCCCAATCCATGGGTAGACTCGCGGACAAACGTTGCAGGCTTGCATCCAGTAATCACGCTGAAACAATAAAAAAGACTGCTTTAACCAATGATTTAAAAAAGTATAGATTCGTGATATGCTCTCAAAACAATCGAAAAAATTGTTCTGAAAGCAGTGACAACACCTATTCAACCTATCGCAGTCCACTGCTGACATAGGTCTCCCCATTTCGCGCCAGATATCCCGGTCCTCCGCTTTCCTCATCCAGCCTCCACCAGCGACCTTTCGCAAGTCGTCGGTCCATCGGGCCGGAGGGCGTCCTACGCTACGCTTGCCGAGACGCGGTCTCCACTCCAGAACTCGTCTGCTCCAACGGCTATCGGTTCTGCGACATACGTGACCAGCCCACTGCCACTTCAACTTGCTGATCCGGCGGGCTATGTCGGTAACTTTAGTTCTCTTACGGATTAAATCATTTCTGACAACACACATACACATATTTCGAATGAGCGTACATTTACCTAAACAAAAGAGTACAAACTGTACTCTCTTCGGCGGATCATTTTTGAGGCACGGATGGCGTATCTACCTTTATACATATAGAATATAATTGGCCTTAACCCCTTGGCCGCCAATGACGCCTTAAGGCGCCAGACACACTAGATTTTCTATTGTGTCTGGATTCTCGGCGTTCAATGGGTTACACATGTAAATTATTTAAAAATTACATTCACATAACATTGCAGGGTAAGCTGGTAACGCAATAGGTTTAAAAAATATTTTTTTTTTGCAAATCACAAGTGTTTACTTAAATTGACTATCGTATCGTACGGAATCCACACCACGAATTCCATCGTTCATGTCATCTATCCTACGATTATAGTTAACTCCCGAAGCATGCAAAATTATCTTTAAAAAATTTGTCTTACTTCATTATGCTCAGCTTTCAACGGTCCACAGCTAAATCTTCTACAAGAAGTGGGAACGAATTGCTTGCACGGCTTACTGCGGTATTCCTTGACAGTTACAGGTTTTCTTGTCCAATCAATGACATCAATCGCATTCACCTGCAATAACAGTTCATTCGAGTTAAGTATCTTCAAATTTAAATTTCTGGTCTAAAACATTTAATACCCCAGTGCATAATTTTTGGCAAATAACTTTATTGATATAGTTTGACATTTGACTTACCATAAAAGTGTCTTTGAGACTATTTGCATAGTTTAAAAATCTGGCGAGGGCTCGCTTTACTGGATCATGCATGGCCAGGTAACTCTCGTGCAAGTAGATACCAAAGGGAGCCCTATTACCATGGTAGTGCCGTCTAAAATTCTGCACAATGAAGTTGTACCATTCTTGTTCTGCTGTCACTCCCGTAAATGGGGGTCTGCAAATAGAGTTTAAGACTTATTATACACACTTTTCTTATGAATATAGATACTGCGAGTATATGTGCGGCTTTGCCCAATTTTAGGACATGCAGACTCAAATTCTGACTCAATCAGTTTAGCAAAATATGATTTTAAGCTTTGACTGGAAATGACCTATTCTATTAAGGCTCAGACTCATACAAACATATATGTTTATGCATTTAGTGTAATTGCCGACTTCTCAATCATTACACAAATCATCATCATCGTCAGGATCGCGGGCCACGAGCCTACCCGTAAAGGGTGTATGGGCCTTAGTCGTCCACGCGGATGGATTGACCGACTTCACAACAACCTTTGAATTTCTCCGTAGGGGTGCATTGAATAAATAATATGTTATTATATGTTATTGATTAAGAACATTGGCAAAACTTACACATAATAGCACGCATCCATCATAGAGCAAGGAGTAC
Source organism: Leucinodes orbonalis (assembly GCA_019425675.1). Taxonomy (NCBI): domain Eukaryota; kingdom Metazoa; phylum Arthropoda; class Insecta; order Lepidoptera; family Crambidae; genus Leucinodes; species Leucinodes orbonalis. Next base: position 48,630 of record PQWD01010691.1, read on the forward strand.
CGTTTAGGTCCCACCAGCTGATCATAACCAAAATAAAACCAATAATCAAAAATAAAACTGGTGATGCGTCTGATGTTAACAACTATAGGCCGATATCTCTGGCTACAGTGGTCGCAAAGGTACTGGATAGGCTGCTTGGTCAGCACTTGGATAAACACGTCTCGTTAAATGATGCGCAGTTCGGCTTCAGACCTGGGCTATCCACTGAGAGTGCTGTCTTGTGCCTCAAGCAGACTGTCCAGTATTATACAAGTAGGGGTACGCCGGTGTACGCTTGTTACCTCGATTTGTCGAAAGCGTTCGAACTTGTATCATATGATATTCTATGGGATAAGCTAAGAAATGAAACAAGCGTACCTAGAGATATTATACTGTTGTTTATGCATTGGTATAATAACCAAATGAACTTTGTAAGATGGGCTGGCACTCTCTCGGAGGGTTATGTGTTGCAATGTGGGGTCAGGCAGGGGGGTGTAACCTCTCCCACGCTTTTTAGTTTATATGTGAACCGGTTGATTGAAGAGCTCAGCAGCACAGGTGTTGGTTGTCATATCGATGGGACATCAGCTACGCCGACGACATGGTGTTGCTGAGCCCTTCGATAGGTGCCATGCGAAGGCTTTTAAAAATTTGTGAGTCCTACGCGGTGGCTCATGGGCTCAGGTACAATGTAAGTAAAAGCGAAATAATGGTATTTAGGCCGGACAATAATAGATATACATTTGTTCCTAGTTTTTCTTTGGATGGTTCGGCTTTAAAACAAGTAAAACAATTTAAGTACTTGGGTCATTGGGTCACTGAGGATCTTAAGGATAATGTGGATATAGAGAGGGAGCGCAGGGCGCTGTCTGTCCGATGCAACATGTTGGCCCGCAGGTTTGCACGGTGTACGAGGATTGTTAAAATAGCGCTTTTTAAAGCTTATTGTCAGTCCTTGTATACGTGTAGCCTGTGGGTTAGTTACACGCAGCGGGCATACAGCGATCTGCGCGTTCAGTATAACAACGCGTTCCGGGTGATAGTGGGACTGCCGCGTTACTGCAGCGCGGCAGGCATGTTTGCGGAGGCCGGCGTCGACGGCTTTGCCGCTATAATTCGCAAGCGGAGCGCCTCTCTCCTCCGGCGCTTGCGCGACAGTCCCAACACCATCTTGCGCACGCTGGCGGATCGATGGGACTCCCCAATGTTGGCCCGGTGGATTCGTTTACACACGATTCCAGGGCCGACTTAGTTTTCGCTCTCTTTTTTAACCAAAAATAATATATACTAACAATAGTTCATAAGTTTTTATTTTATCTATGTACTAACAAATATGGATGTATTCGCAAGATAAATCTGAAATAAATAAAAATTATTATTATTATATTATTATAGGCAACACCCATACTTTGGGTATGGAAGCCGATGGGCACGGAGATATAATACAGTCTTGGATCGATGCGTAGTCCAGGGTATATGGCCAGAGACCTGGATCAGTGTACGTTATTGTAGGCCAGGAGCAGTCGTACTGAAGACCAACATCAGCCATCACTTGGAACGACATGTTTCCAGATAACTGAAGGAACGGCATTCGTATACCTGATGAAGGAAATATTCATACAAAGGCACTCATAGCCCACAGTTGACTGATATCTTTGTTTTGTTTTAAGGAGTTGTGTATATCTTATATTTCACAGTGTTGTGTAAAAAGGGAGAGAAAATTGAAATTGAGCTATTCCATTTTATTACTACCCCCGACTTCGAAGAAGCGTTTGTTTGTACCTATTTAAGAGTTTCATCAGCCACTTTTGGAAACCCCAGCCAACCTTTCCCAGATGTTGCTTACCTAGCAGTAACACGCACTGGGTCAGCGGAATAGGTCCTTTTTACCCTTAAGTGACCGTATTAAATGGAACCAATAGACATGATGGTAGTCCCCTTGTTATGTCACAAACCTATTCAGTCATAACGCCAATAGCCTATCTACGGCCTCCCTTGATCATTTTTGTCAACAGGAGTACTAAACCCACGTTTGTAGTTGTTATAATGCATATTTTTGTGGTAAGCCTTGATCATCATTAGGCAGGATGCATATCTTGTAAATCAAGGTCCAAAATAGTCAAAATAGGAGACTGAGAATTAGTGCAACTGATATTATTTTTTACCTTCACAAAAAATAATATTTACTACCTTTGATCGATTCCTCAGGGATGTTAGCGAAGTGAGCCATTTGTTTCTTTTGATCGCCAAACTCCTGTTTAATGACTTCGTAAGATGCTTCCTGCCAATACGTCTGTGGTGTTTGGTGTGTAATAGAGTGCAGTGCTATCTCGAAGTTTCTGTTGAACAGCTGATTGATGTAGCTATAGTCTGAGTATTCATGGCTAACGAAGAAGGTTGTGCCGGCTGGACATCCATTACTATTCGTGCGGTCGTAGATTAGTTCTTCATACGTTTTTATATTTCTCACAGTGACTGCATCATCAAATGTGAGGAGAATAAACTGGAAAATGTAAAATAACAAAAATATTATATCCGATGTGGTATACTTTTCACTGTTCACGGCTGACTTAATTCACATCGGACATCTTAAATTAAATGCTTATAATACTCAATATGCAATGAGTTTAGTCGCACCTCAGAGTGAGACTCGAACTTCGGTTCGTGTTGAGAGCACTTAACTTAGGGCTAGCAGGTATATATTCCTGGAAATAAGCGACCTGGTATATGATGGTACCACGGATATCTCTAAAATATTAATAGTTTCGGTATCAATCAAGACGAATGGTCACTCATATAAAAATATACATACAAGCGTATATTTATTGTAATTGAATTTAGGTATGGTTTATTAAACTAGCTTAACGAGTATGTATCATAACCAAGTACCAACATCTCAAATTCAATTAAACTGGAGAAAGTATCAATAGTTCATTATTCAATGACGTATTCTTATTTTACCAGCCCATGGCAAATGCAGTATTGAAGGAAACCCATAACCGTGGGAGTTATTATATTTTTCATCAACACAGCACTGCACTATATGCTCGTGGTGATAAATTATTCTTAACACTGTAATTCCACAATGTTTTTTTTTTTCGAAATATTGAGGTGGAGGTGTATATCACTCCTATTTTACAGGGTGATGTCTAGTATTACTGTGAATATTTTCCTAGACAGCTCAGTATCAAGCCTACCACCTAGTAATGGTTAATCACAATCTCCTACCTGAGGTATTTCTTCAGATTTTAATCCTCCAGGGATTTCAGTAGATGAACATCTACAATCGGGAAGTTTACACTTATCTGGATCACAGTTATCAGCTAACTGTAATTCATCCCTGTCTTTAGATACTGATACTTCAGCAATAGCTACTGTAAAAGTAGCCAAGATCAATACACTGATGCACTTCATGATACGTTTACCGTAAGTTTGTTATTGCAAAATGCATAAAATATGCATTATATACTCCTTTTTATCTATGAGAGACATGTCTATTGTTTTCTTACTATGAAAACAATTAAATGTTTATCTATGGATTTACTCATAAGATATTGACCGACAAGTCAATTTGGTATAATCGTCTAGAATCAACGAAAGCTGGCTATTATCAGGTATCTTTAAATTTATTTAGACTTTCAAAGGTTAAACCTTCTAAGCCGAAAATCTAACTGCAGCGAAAAATATGTTATTTGTGATGCTTTAAGTAGTTGATTGAGAGATGAAAAACCTTTTAAGAGTTTAAATGCTTTTCGTCGTGAATAATAACTGTCCATCAGTTGTTAGCCTCATTCAATGCCGCTCTGTCATGGTCAGGCGTATCACTTACCATCAGGTCAGCACCTGACCGTCCTGTATTCTTTGTATCATAAAAACACATGTTTTAGAATTGTGCCTTATTGTGTTCTTTTTTACCAAAAACTTGTAGGCCTCCGAGGACCTGTGCTGAGAATCTTTATAAATGTGTAGCAATTCCCTAAACATACCGTTTTTATTATACTTATTTTTCAAAATGTTTGTTTCATTCAATTTTGTAAACCTAAAACAACAGTAGATACCTCTGCCCCATATACTTGTATATATCAAGGCTTTGTAATCTTTGATCGCCAATCAAGATTATTTCCTATCGCATTAAAGATGACGTTATTTTCATTATCGCAAGTCGCATTTCTTAGTATCGAAAGGAAACGAAAATATAGATAAAGAGTTATTAATGTATTGAAATAGATCGAAAGATTGAACGATAACTGCATCGAGTATGCACATCAAATTGAAAACCTATTGAATAAAAAATTGGCCAAGTGCGAGTCGGACTCACCGATGGCGGGTTTCGCAGTAGCAAGTAACATAAGATTTACTGAAGCACCTACCTACTACAGATTTATTATGAGAAAATAGTGGTTCGCCGCTTACGACGTATAAAAAAACACTACGGACCAGATATCGTTCAAACCAATTTTTTTTATTAGTATTCAAAGTACATCATATATATTTTTTAATTCTATCAATCCCATATGAAAAAAGTAAAAGACGGGACACACACATACAGTCACACACACACTTTTTTCCGCTGTCTCTCGCACAAACTATTATATTGTAATTTATAATTAATAAAAACTATTAGGCTTGATCTTTGTTCTTTATTTAAAAGTTTATGCGAGCGACTTCGACCGCCTGGAATAGTTACTTTGGGCTAACGCTCACTTTTACCCGCTACTTCGTTTATATAAACTGCGATATCTTATGAGGTATACATTTTAATTAAACGGTGTAAAGGCAAATTTAGTTTAAAGTGAAATATTTAATCATAAATAATAATAATAAATATCCACTGACATTCACACAGCGCCATCTAGCCCCAATTAAGCGTGAAGCCTGCATTATGAGTACTAAACAATGGATAAACATACTTACATATATTTTTTGTAATTATACATAGAAAACACCATTACAAACAGACATGTTCATGCACACAAATGTTTGTACTGCCCGGGGATCGAACCCGAAACCCTTGGTGTCGCAGTCGACGTCTCAACAGCAACACCAAATTGTTCGTCAAAATAAAACTTACGGTCAAACTTGTGGTCAAAAACTTCTGATGAATAACGTATTTATTTGGATAAGGATTAGTAATATCATATCTATGAAAACATCTTTGCAAATAATGCAAATAAAGGAAACAATACTGTCATACATGACGTTTACGAAACTTTAACCGTTTACGCAGCGTACACAGCTTAATCTCGAAGTAGGGAAAAATCCCCCGATTTTGGAACATTCTTCATTGCTGCTCCGCGTCTATTGCTCGTAGCGTAATGATATAAAGCCTATAGTTTTCCTCGATAAATAAACTATCTAAAACTGAAAGAATTTCCAAATCGGACCAGTAGTTCCTGAGATTAGCGTGATTAAAAAATAAACTTAACAAACTCTTCAGCCACTTCTATAATATTATACAGATATTTAATATAACACATACAGAAAAGAATTCCGAATACAGCGTTATAAGTTTTTTATCATTTACTTATTTTCCATATCTTTAACTTTATGAGATCACCCTGAAAAACGCATTTTAAATGTTATTGTCGAAATAAGCCGAAATAATTATGAAATACCTACTTATTTGTTATTGTATGACTAAAATATTGATTTAATGATAAACAATACCTAAAATTGTGAATATTTTTTTGTTTACTTCACAATTTTCAACTCATTGAATGTCAGGAATCCAGACACAATATAAAATCTACTTCTGTCTGGCGCCATAAGGCGACATTGGCCGTCAAAGGATTAAACAAAACCGAGCATTTATTAATAATTATACTATATACATTGAAATTACTACTGAATTATGTCCTTTAGTGTCCTTCAGTGTAGTAAATATGTACTTATTTCAGTAAGACAATCAGAGAGATATCTCATGTCTCTATCGATGGGTGGGCTGCATAATAAATATAATAAAATAAATTATTGCTCTCATGGAGAGCCCACTCGCTTATTACCAGGCAATGGGATTGGTCTTTGCATTCATCATCAGCTCATTAAACGTCCCCACCTACCCACGAGCCTACCCGTAAGGGTGTTAGGCCTTAGTCGTCCACGCGGGCTCAGTGCAGGTTGGCCGACTTTACGCACTACCTTTGAATCTTTTCGCATCGTGATAAAACCTGCGTAGGTTATTCCATCACCGTAAGAGCGTATAAACGTACATACGATTTCGATAATTTTAAAACACATTGGCACGTATGGCGGGATTTGAACCTGCACCCTCCAGATAGGAAGGCAACAGTTCACACTAATGAGTCACCGACGCTCAATCCTTAATTAATTTAGATGTTGTGGTAGACGGTGGGCTAATCCATTTTTATTCAGAATATGTAAAATGAGAAAGGATCGAAGACCATTTGAAGACTAATTCTATGATAGTTAAAGTATTTGATGAAACACTTCGAGAAAAGGTAAATAGGTACGTAGTTAAATAGTGGCCTTGCGCTTCGCTTGACTCATCTTGAAAGATAATATTTATTTATTGTAGTAAGTATTAGTGTCGGGGAAGTTTTGAGATCGCTTGAAAACAATAAAAATCAGATTATATTAATATCTATCTACGAAAAAGTACCCGTGTAAACTGATAAATGATATCAGATTCTTACGTCTTACGATGAATCAACTCTCTCTCTCTCTCTCTTCAACCTATTGCAGTCCACTGCTGGACATAGGTCTCCCCCATTTTGCGCCAGACATCCCGGTCCTCCGCCTTTCTCATCCAGCTTCCACCAGCGACCTTTCGCAAGTCGTCGGTCCATCGGCCGGAGGGCGTCCTACGCTACGCTTGCCAAGACGCGGTCTCCACTCCAGAACTCGTCTCCAACTCTAGCAAAAATAATTTTGAGTTATATCAAAACACTATTCGCTACTGTCGTGAAACAGCCAAGCCATTCATATTTATTTATATGTATCTATTTTTTTAAGAAATGGTCGGTAGTGTTAGGTCATGTTGATTCAGAAGCTTGGCTCTACGTGAGATCTGGTACCATTTTTACACCGCAAACCTTATGTGGTTGTCTTGGCAACATTTTACAATATATGTTTTTAGTGGGGTTTGATATAAGAAAAACATTTGAACTTCATTATAAGTGACATCTTTCCAGGACCTGATAAAACAACATACCAGAACAGTTAGAGATAGCTCTAACGCCGGCAAGCTGGGTATTCCAAAGAAGTTCCCCTCTTAGTCTATAGATGGCGTTATTTCAAATTTACATTCACAAAATAAAAGTTCTATCAAAGCCCCTATATAGGATTGTATAATGTTTTTTTTTGTGCCTTAAAATGATATTTTTAAAGGTTAAGTATAGTATTAAATCTTTTTCATCGTTTATTAATGTAACTGATAGCAGGGATAATTTTGGGACCCTTATTATGTGCTTTGGTTATTTTAGTCTTTAACTTCAGTTAGTGCAGGTCAGCCCTGTGCATTTTTTGTTATGTATTTATTCATCTATACATATAAAGTGACTGTAATATTATATTAACCATTTTTTTCTTCAAACATATGAATAATATATTGTACCTTTATACGCCATATTCAACATATTTAAAGATTTTTTCAGTCTGTTTGATTGTTGCGAGTAATCTATAAAGCGGCTGGATAGATTTGGTCGGGACTTTTTTTGTTAGGTAACTGATGTAATCAAGCGATTTTTGGTTATGTTTTAATGCGGGAGAATATCTTATACTGCAGGTTATACCGCGGGGCACAGCTAGTCAGGAACATAATTGGAGAGCAACGTAAAATGTCATGTAAAATCGTACATTACATTATACGTTGCTCTCTTAACCTTCATCAGTTACCACAAACTTTACTCAAATGGCTGAAATATGATCGTACCTATTTTTCTATTATTAACTTCATATGGTTCTTTTGGAAGAAAATTTACAAATGAAGGTATTTTTAAGATAACCATTAGAGGTCCAATCCAATTATTTAAAAACTGTATAATTGATTTTACATAAACCAATTAGCTTCTATTCATTTGTAACCTATAAAGGCATAATAATTGAAAGGATATTTGTACAATATTTGTGGTACAAATTAGATATCTGTCATCGCTTACGCTTCAAGTGTTTATTAACCCTTCTTGTAATCAAATAAACCATGGACCTGGCGACAGGTGTCCACCAGGGCTGCTGAAATGCCAATTAATCATTCACGAAATAGGCTATAATCCCTTATAACAGGCGGGTAATAACGTTAGCGTTGTATAATTTTCAATAAGTCTGTGTCGAATGGAAGGGGCTTTGCTTGGCTTTCGCTCTAAAACAATATGTTTAGAATTATTGGAGAAAATTTAACTTTACATTTTACTCCCAATTTTTTGTCTACTATACTAGAAAGAGCTCAGCTTTTGTCTCTTCACCATTGTCACCAACATCTAAATGGTAGATGTCTCATTGACTCATTAAAATTATTTTAAAAAAGAAACACCTGACATAGCACGAGCAACTTTAAGTCTATTCATGAATATCATTGTATGCATTCGTGTATTACTCTTCCATCATTGAGGTTTATTATATTTATATAAATTATATTGATTTATGTAATTAGTACATTTAGGACCTGGATAGTTCCACTGGCTACAACCAAGTACCTCTTTCGTTACCCACAACGCTTCCAGTTGATCATTAGCGGCGTAACACACATAATTCCAAATCTAACGTGCACTAATGAGTTGGTTAACCGTACATTAATGGATGTCGCCGGGGACCGTTCGGATTGTCATGATAAATAGCCGAGTCTAATGAATTCGTTGCAGATTGATGTGTGTCGAGAAAACGCCGATGTTGTGATCCGATGATTGTGTATTCTCGGTTTTGAACCCAGAACTGTAGAAATATGTGTGCGTGAACCTTGTCTCCTTTTAAAAAAAACCTATGTAAAGACACACTTTATATAGGTTTTTTTTAAAGGAGAGGCAAACAAGCACGCATTTTACCAGATGGAAACTGTCACCACCGCCACTAAACATTTGCAACACCAGTGGCATTGCCAGGTTTCAAGCAGAATCCATAAGAAAGTGTTGGATGTGTATATGTAGCACAAAGAAGACACACCTTTAGTATTGTTACTGTCGTTGAATGATGATCTCTTATGAATGAATTTGAGTGGAGGATCCGTGGTGAGATGACGGCTTTTGCTGTTGATTCAATTCTCGTGTACATGATGTACATGTGTTACACATGATTGTACATGTGTGCGTGAATGTTTTGTTTGTATTGGTCTAGGAATTGGTGAGATTAGACAGGAAGTGTCCGTAATTTTTTATCCATATGCATTTTGGCAAGCGAAGCGTTGGATGCCCTCCGGTGCGCTGGACTGACGACTTGTGAAAGCTTGAAGTAAGGGAAGGACTGGATATCTCGCGTTTAATTGGGGCGATCTTTGTCCAGCAATAGATTGCAACAAGTTGAATAAAGAAAGATTTTCTTTGTAAACTTTACCAATTTTTGATTTATTTTATCTATCCATTACTCCCATTCAGTGTCTTCAACTCAAAATTCCAAAGTTTACAATTTGTTAACCAAATAAAGTCTTCTAAAGACCTTACTCCAATGTCCCATTTATTTTAATAGCTCATGCAAATTTGCATCAAAATGAATTCACAATTTACGTTGTGTTGCGTGAAATTTAATTAGCATTTGAACCTGCGAGAATTTTGTAAACAAATAAGCAGTATTAATATTGCCGGCGAATGACGGTATGCCCTGATTGAATTTTAGACAAATCCGCTACTTCCTATTTGTATAAGTATCTAGAATGCTAAATTAGAACATATTTTATGTCGACGATCTATTACTATTTTTTTATGGTGGTATAGTAGATATTGACATACACTTGAAAGACGCCTCCGTCATCATTCATCACACATTCTTCCAGTAGCAACAGCTTAGCAATAGCTTGGCGTTCGCCAAGTATCATCTTTAATGTCAACATTCTTTTTGTTTCTTTATAATAGATTTTATTTATAATAGATAAAAAACACAACAATGAAATCTATTTTATTCTATCAAACCGTCCCCAGATATTTCAAAATATAGAAGTATTAAATGTAACTTACCCTTCAGACCAAAGGCCAGTTAGAGCGACGATCACACATACTCAAACTAAGAAAAGTCGAAGTAAATACAATAACCACCAAAAGAAAACATTAACTAACGTTGATGACGTCTCCAAATTCAATGAAAACGTGGAAAAGGTACTGAACGCACAGTTAAATAAATCAGTCCAAAGCTACTACGACAACATTATCAAAGCTATAACCGGGAGCCTACGATTGATCCAAAATGAAAAGAAAAAACATACATGTAATAAAATCCTTTCAGAGCGCACACTTCAGCTTATGAAAAGACGAAAGGAACTTCAGAGTACGATAAATAAATCTAGAGCAACAAAAAACGAGATATCGGCACTTTATAAGCTCATAAGTAGGTGTATTAAGAAGGATTACACAAATCACAGATACAAAACTATTGAAAAACACATTTCCCAAACTGGAGGCACAAAGAAAGCTTACAAAGAGTTAAGAACAAGCAAAACATGGATCGATGGACTGAAACAGGGCGGAAATATATTCAATAATCGTAACGACATCATCACTGTAGCAACAAATTTCTACAAAAATCTTTACGACACAAAAAAAGTAACAAGTACTGAAAAAAGAGATCAATGCCAAATATATAACGATAACAATTCACTAGTGCCGCGTATAGAAAGAAGCGAAGTAACACGAGCAATAAAAGCTCTAAAGTCAGATAAAAGCCCTGGCTCCGACGGCATTACAAATGAAATACTAAAATCTGGCTCAGCAACTCTTACCGCCCACCTTACGGAACTGTTTAATCTCATCATGGAAACGGGAGAGACACCCACCCAATGGTCTGAATCTGATATAACTCTTATCTACAAAAAAGGTGACCCATATGATATCGGAAACTATAGACCAATAAGTCTGCTGCCTACCATCTATAAGCTCTTTTCTTCAATAATAAATATGAGAATAAACACTACACTACAAAAGCGTCAACCGTCGAGCAGGCCGGATTTAGGAAAGGATACTCAACTATTGACCACATACACACAATAGAACTTATTATAGAGAAATATCGAGAGAAAAATAGACCACTCTACATTGCATACGTTGACTACCAAAAAGCATTTGATTGCGTATCACACGAAAGCATTTGGGAAACTTTAATATCACAAGGAGTGGAAAAAGAATATATTCGTGTAATTAAGAGCATTTACAGTAACAGCATAAGTAGAGTAAAACTGGAGTCAGAGGGACCCTGGTTCCCGGTCAAAAGAGGAGTAAGACAAGGTGACCCTCTCTCACCACTGCTGTTCATAGCAACACTGGAGTCGATTATAAGCCAACTAAATTGGATAGGTCTAGGTATTAAAATAAAAGAATCCTACCTAAACCACCTAAGATTCGCAGATGACTTGGTCCTTTTATCAGAAACAGGATTAGAAATGCAGTTTATGCTAGAATCACTTAATAACGCCAGCCAACTGGTTGGCTTAGAAATGAACCTATCCAAAACAATGTTGATGACAAACAGCACAAAGATGACACTATTTGTTAACAGCGAGCCACTCAAGTACACAGACAGCTATATATACCTCGGTAAACAAATAAGCTTTGATCAGAAAAGTAACGAGAAAGAAGTCGAGCGCAGGACACAGCTAACGTGGAACAAATACTGGGCCCTAAAGGACATATTCAAAAGCAGCATGCCAATCAAATTGAAAACAAAAACACTAAACTCGTGCCTCATACCGTGCCTAACATACGCGTGTCAAACTTGGAAATACAACAAAACCATTAAAGACAAATTAGTTTCATGCCAACGGGGAATAGAGCGCAGTATGGTGAACATAAAAAAGATACAAAAAATAAGACACACAAAAATAAGACACATGACCAAGGCAAAAGACGTATTGATACATGCGCAATCATTAAAATGGAAGTGGGCTGGACATGTGGCACGTCTAATGGACCAGCGATGGACCAAAAAGGGTCAGGTCCACGAGGCAAGAGGAAGAGAGGCAGACCTGTGCAAATTGGGAGACGATAAAAGAAGGCGCCGGCCCGACTGGATTCAAGTAGCCCAGTCTAGAAGGATGGTTATTTTGGGGAGGCCTTTACCCATAGAGGGATCCTTGCAGAGGAAAACTAAACCTTAATAACACTACTAACATAGAATTAAGCAAGAAAAAATCGAAAAAACACCAATACTAACAAAAAAAGTATTATTATTATTATTTTTTCTACTCTGAAATGTTAAGTTTTTCATATTTTTTTTGTAATATCTGCTTGGAAAAATAAAAAGGCTTTTTATTTTATTTATTATAATAGATTTTAATCAACGCTTGTGGTGTTTTATTTATTATATTAAGCACTATTGCAACGTTTGCTGTTAAGCCTTATGAGATAAATTGAACTTATACATACTTATTTCTTGTTTTTACTGGTCAATTTGTACATTTTCCGTTAAACTGGCTTTTTCCTTTTTTTACTGTCATCAGTGCTTATTCGTGATACAAGTAGTCAAGTTAAAATTACACGAATATCACCATTCCCCCATAAATTGTCTAGGGGATCCAACAATCCGAAATCAATGCCCCACTAATTACCAACGTGATATGAAATCTGACACGCTATTAGCGTACCCTGGCGATTTGTGTGTATAGGGAAAATATTACTATCGATAGTATCGCTTGTATGCCGTTGTGAAATTGAGGGTAATCGATTTGTGTCGAATTCATTGTTGTTTGAATAATCGGTACTCAGTATAAAATGCTACCTGAAACTCAAATCAACTTATTTTAATATAATTTATTCTTTTAAGAAAGGTATTTTACGATACGTGTGGTGTAATGGATTAGAATTCAGTTAAATATATTGCTATTTAAACCGACCCGGGCAGTAAAAAACATTTGTGTGGGTTTTCTAAGTACAATATGTAAATATAAAAAAGTATGTTTACTTAGTACTCAAATTACAGACTAGATGCTGAACTTAGGGCTAAATGGCGCTGTGTGAGTGTTAGTGGATATTTGTACTATTATTTATTATGGTGATTTTTGATTGATGTATTGATATGATTAGTTGTTCGTAACCTAGAACAAAATGTTGTGTTGAATAATTACAAACCTGTTCAAGTATTTGGGTCTTGGGTTATCCTCCGGTAAACATATTCAATGGGTGGAACACAACGCAAAACAATATTTCACGTCGGTATTCTCTGAGGAATGGTCCAGTCAAGCCGGCTTATTCGTGTCGAAGTAGGCATACTTTGCACGAAGTACTTTTGCCTTGTCTTACATGATATGGTAATACTTATAATTATCTACTTATCAAATGTATCTGTAACAGATTTATTTGAATAAAGATTTTTCTTTCTTTCTTTCTTACTGTTATAAGTAAATTATATTACTTCATATATACTGCTTATATAAACGTACTAACATTAAGGTATAAATTTACGGAGAGTTTTAGAAGAGAGTAATCACAGTTAAACTTAATTAAAACACTTTTTACATATAAGGGTATAATAAATACAAACAAATAAACAATACGATACCTCCACAAACTGAGGAAAGATATCAGACTTAACCCTAAGTACAAAGCAAATTATAACACTTATCATGTTTTTGACCCTCTATAAAGTTAGATATATAATTTGACCACGGAACTAATAATAAGAGACATATAATTAATTCTGTAAATTTTACCCATTCGATCTCAATATGTATATAATCAAACTTCATTTTTTCCAAATCCATCGCATGATTAGGTAACAAGAATGACCTCGCAGTAAAGATATAATAAGGGTCTGACCCTTGTAACTTCGTCAAAACCACCCGTCCGCCATAACTGCATTTTTCACATTATTTTCAGGAGAACATGCTGATTTGATTAGATGATTTTCGTTCAACTTGAACTGAATAACGTGTTTTTCGAAACATGGAGATCCGCAATTTATAGTGTTTGTATATATCTTTTCTTAATGTATATTCGTAAACATCATCATCATCATCGTCATTACAGCATAATATGTCCACTGCTGAACGAAGGCCTCCCCTAATGATTTCCACGCGAGCCGATCGCTAGCAGTTGATATCCATCTGCTATCCGCCACCTTATCCAGATCATTCGTCCATCTGGTTGAGTTCGGCCTTCGCTTCGTTTTCTTTTACGTAGACGCCACTGGAAAACCTTTCCGGGCGGAAAGTCATCGGTATTCGGCTAAACATTATGTACGTTGCCTACTGCCACTTTTACTTGCTAATCCTCTGGGCTATAAACAAAACATAGATTGTCATAAAGTTCATCCACGAAGGAGCTTATCAAAACATCATTTAGCTAGCATCAGCTAAGCATGTTATAAGCGATGCTACCTCTATCTACGGCATATTATTATTATTACTATGCTGAGTCTGTGGTGGGTGCATTAACGAGAATTTCTTAATCCGAAGATTAACAATGGTAAGGCTACTGCAGCTGCCACAGTCGTAACATGTGGTTGATTTCGGTCTGCATGCATGTCGTGGCAGCTTCTAAATAAAGTATCATCTAGCACTAAATTATTGTCTCCGAAGTATGTATTTTCAGTAATTGTTTTGTTTGTTGTCCTAATTAAATAAGTAAGGACTTGAAATGGTTTCGTATTCTTAGTTGAAGTCAATCGTCAGATTATCATCCCAGGTGTCACAGTGAAACATTTTCAAAAATATCAATCTCGAAACAGCACAACATCATATCGGCATTTAAACGCTCACTCATCCATTTTAGTTACCACGTTGAAAAGCTTAACCTTTTCCGCGGCATTCCAGACAGAAAACTAGACATTGTGGCATTGCCATATGAAATACTCCGATGTGCAAAGAAAAATATATCTACAGAATAAGGGGCATAAGGTGACCAATCTTGTCGGTGTAAGTTTGCGTACAAGCATTCACAGGTTTCAGTGCCTTTATAAGAGAAGTGTCCTTTCATCTCTCTCCTTTAACCCGAGGCTGCAATTATAGTTAGCGTGCCTGGGGGTTTCGTTTCAGGGTTCCTTTTATAATGAGAAATTTTCTAAACGTCACTAACGAGTTGGGATAAGTGACGATCCCACTCAAACGAAATGTACAATTTTGAAATTGCTTTGCGATTATCGGTCGACCAATTTGTCGAAATTTGGAGATTTATAACGAATTCTCGTTATTAAAATTCAGTAGAAATTTTATAATATCAGCATTAGTAGGTCATAATAGATACATGATGACACTCAGTTCAATGGAGAAAGTAAAGGATTTCGAATTAAGTTTGCTTTGTTATTGAGTCCGACTTAATACCAATTTTACAAATCCTCAAAATTATACGTTTCTTAGTACATTCTCGAGGGACAATAAAGATTTAACTTTGTTTGAATTATTTACAGCTATATGAAAACTACAGACTCAGAATTCTACACGAATAAAGATAAGATATGTTAAAAATAAGTGTGAACAACGAACACTTAAAATTAGGTTTCAATTTCAATAAAATGTTTTTTTACTCTTATTATAGTAACATATATCAGGGATATAAGAAATGTACTGATGGTCACTATGAAGAAATAATAATAACGTTTATTTCGCTTAAAGCTAATTTACAATAATCGCATGCTCTTTACAAAGAAGCTTAATTACACACTTTAATTTACGTTGAATTCTGATATGCAAAACTCTCTTCCTGAATTTGCTTGGCTATTTTTTCTATGAATTAAAATACTTTTATTTAAAAAGCACCCATACGCGATATTTTATTCCGCCAATTGAGAAGTCAATTAATGCCTATTGGATTCGTTGAATCCTCAGCTTTATTTATGATTCTAAGCAAGTTGAAGTAACGATAAGCAAGATAATAAATGACTTGGTAAAACAAAAGGTAATATAATCAGCATTGGTTTGTTATTTTGTGAAAAGTCAAAGTTGAATAGCTTTGATTCAAATTAAAACGGATTTCAGCGGGAGCTTAGCGCGGTTTTAATTAATATTAATGGTGCCTCCAAATGGCTTTCCTGTTGGCAAACAAAAAATATGACAATGTAAGTATGCGTGATACTTTTACTTGAACAGATTTATTCAATTAGCGAAGCAAGCTGGTTAAAAACATCCACTCTAGATTTTATTCCAAAATTATTTATGGAATAGTTACATTGAAGTGGCTTTTTCGTGGAAAGCACTTTTGATTTACTTGAAAATTTCAATATTCGGAATCCAGTGAAATTATCCAAGCATCTTATTTATATTATGATTTATGACATAATATTGAATTTTCAGCAAAGAGGTTATTGCCACTCATAATTGAATAGATTTACAGCGAAATCCTTTGTTTAACGAGGTTTGACATATACATCGTTGTAGCAAATAGTATACGGTTTTACATTTCATGTCCAATATGTATATAATAGCTACGAGGACATGGAATATAACTCTTTTGCACGAAAGGAAAGTTAAAAGCGATATCTCCTTTAGAAGGTGCGGAAATTGAATACGACACACTCACATTATCTTCGATAATATCAAATATGCAAACGTAATCCTTTGTTCTCTGCGCGTTTTGTTCCCATATTTTTATGGTTCCGCATGAAAATATAATAGTAAGCAAGAAGTATGGGAAATCATATTTTTGTCTGTATCGTATTTTTCTTTCAGGCAATAAATTATTATTGAATCATTTTATAGCTGAACTGTACACAAAATAACAAAAAAACTTATAACAAAACATGATTATCATAAAAAACATACATAAAGAAAGTATCTTTCTTTCGTGTTCCAGTTTTGTATTTGCATAGTTAAATTTCTTGTAATCATGATTTAAGTCAATAGTTTACCAAGCTTAGCTCATTAAATAATCATAAATCGGACATCAAACAAAAATCGTTTAACCCACTCAATAATCGTTTCAATCGTTGACGACCCATCTGGTGTAATGGTTGAGACGTCGGCTATAACACCGAGGGTTCCTGATCGATCCCCGGGCAGTACAATTTGTGTGCATGAACATGTCTGTTTGTATTGGTCTGGGTTTTTTTCTATGTTAGTATATGTATGTATTAACAAAAAAAGTATATAAGTATGTTTAACCGTTGTTTAGAACTCATATTATAGGCTAATGCTTAGTTTGGGGCTAGATGCAATGATGTAAAAAAGTATGGATTCGTGATATGCTCACAAGACAATCGAAAAAAGGGTTCCGAATGCAGTGACAGCACACATACACATATTTCGAATTTCGAACACATTTACCTAAACAAAAGAGTACAAACTGTACTATCTCCGGCGGTTTGTTTTTGATGCACGGATGGCGTATCTACCTTTATATATGCAGAATATGATTGGCTAGATGGCGCTGTGTTGATATTCAGTGGATATGTATTCTTTGTATTTGCTTTTCCTCGGCAACAAACTTATGATTTGTTTGTGTCGTCAAGTGTCTTTGAGCGACGGCATCACCATCAGGTATGCTCATTTGTCTACCAATACAGAAGAAAAGTTCAAACGATCTGGCTATAAACATATTGCCAATTAGGCTAAAGGTCAAGTACAATTTACCTACCGTTTCCTGAAAATTTACGATAAGGACTACCTAAGAAGATTAACTTTTTAACGAATAAAATAATAATGATAAGCCAATTAAGCTTAACGTTTATTATTTTCGCAATATTTTTATTCATTGAAAGGAGTTTTGACAGTCGACCAGTATCATCGTCTATCCAATTAACCTTTTTAACCAAATACAAAAAAGGAGGCTACTCAAATCGATCGTACATATGCTTTTTTTAAATGTGCGATTTTGATAAGTCTTTTTGTTTTGGAAAGAGGATACTACAGAAGTAGTTCCAATGATAAAAAGTCAGGGTCTGATAATGGAAGACCAGAGAAATTGGGGAAACTAATTTATATAATACTTCAGATATCTCCGTAGTACTTAGTATATGAACCGATTTTGATAATGCTTTTTTGTAGGCACAGCTATTACTGACCTACTATATAGCTTAGCGTGGAATTATGGTCAAAACACTTCATTTTTAGGCACTAAATCCAGTTCAGAGGACCGTTACAGGCTTTAAAGTACTAGTAACCTTCTCCAATATTAAAGTCTAGAGGCAGAACTTGATACTTATGAAATGGTTTTTAATTAGAATATACGGAATCTAGTGTATTACATACAGAGCACGCTTGACCGACTTTTCAAAGATTTTTCACCTTTTGTGCTCCATGGCGTCTAGCCTCCAGTTTTTGTTGACAAAATACAGACTTTTTACACTTGTGCCTTTTTTAGCGGACAAAGAGCCAAGTGAGAGCTTAGGGATTGTGGATTTCGCTACTTTGAATACAAAAATATTAGGTGCTTTGTTGCCTTGTCTTATGGTATCACTTCTGTGTTTTTGTGGTCTTTTTTGTGTTACATTTCATTTATTACAGGATGGTCCGGATGATCCTCAACCAGATGGTCTGATGACCTGATTAAAGTGGGGTAGCAGATGGATGTCAACTGCAAGGGTACGGTCCGCGTGGAAATCATTAGGAGAGGCCTTCGTTTAGCAGTGGACGTTCTAGTTTGTCAGATGAAAGTAGATGGTCAGGACGATCACCTGATAGTAAGTGATACGTCTGACCACGACAGGGCGGCATTGATTGAAATTAACAACTGAAAAACAATTGTTATTCTCCAGATGTTAGGTCTTATACCTGGTAATTTTACTACTTTTTCTTTGTCTGAAATATGTTTATAGTATTTTTGTTGTCAACAAGGTAAAAGGTAATCAAATGAGTGTCATCGTTTTAAGAAATATTTGTGTGAAGATCATTTATGACAAGTTCTTTTTGTTTATTTCAATGCACGTTATTTTGAAATCGGCATTTCCTTTTTATTTGTTTACTAAATTATTTTTTTGGGATTTCATATTATCAACTAAAAAAATAAATTATTTACAACGAAAACTTAATGTAAAAATGTCCTAAAGGGTTCGGGATATGGATATATTGTTTATAAATTATCACAACAGGATGCTGATTATGATGAAATCAAAATACCTTTCATCAACACCATCAGCTCCTTAAACGTCCCCACTGAGGGGCAATAACCTACCCCTACAGAGGCATCAGTTGTCCACGTGGGTTCAGTGCTCGGTCGACTTCACGCACGAACTTTGAATCTCTTCACCGGCTTATATAGGTTTCCTCGCGATGCTTTCCTTCACCGGCTAAACTACATATATTTCCAAAAATTCAAAAAGATATTGGCATGAGGCGGGATTTGTACCATTTTGCGCAAGATATCCCGGTCCTCCGTTTTTTTCATCCAGCCTCCACCAGCGACCTTTCGCAAGTCGTCGGTCCATCGGGCCGGAGGGCGTCCTACGCTACGCTTGCCGAGATGCGGTCTCCACTCCAGAACTCATCTGCTCCAACGGCCATCGGTTCTGCGACATACGTGACCAGCCCACTGCTACTTCAACTTGCTGATCCGGTGGGCTATGTCGGTAACTTTAGTTCTCTTACGGATTAAATCATTTCTGATCTTATCTCTAAGAGAGACCCCAAGCATAGCTTTCTCCATTGCGCGTTGAGTGATTTTGAACTTGTGAACCAATCCCGCAGTCAGTCTGGCGCAAAATGGGGGAGAGCTAAGTCCAGCAGTGGACTGCGATAGGTTGAATAGATAGATAGGGATTTGTACTTGCACCCTGCAGATCGGAAGACATCAGTCCACACTAATGACCTTGAAGCCCAAAAAACATCAATCTTAATTCATCTCATCCAGTTAATGAGAAGTGTTACAGTCATGTTGATATTTTCCCAGGAAATGTCTACATACATAACACTGTTATTCTCAAACCGTAATACTACTAAAACTTACTTATCAGAAGATATAAAACTCCAAGAGAGGCTTAATTTTAATTAAGTCTATGTCAAAAGCAAAATTCAAACTCGTAAAGTTCACCCGGCAGGCACCGCTACTACTCATAAACTAGACTTATAGTAAAACACTCGGTAAACTTGTTTTGAGTGAGTGGACTATTTTGTACAACATTTTTCCTTGGCAAAGTTTGGAGTGTTTGAAAAGAGAGAATCTTTTTTAAGCTCCGAGTGGACTGATTGTTTGTTGCATAATAGCATTCAAGATATTAAATTCTCTGCCAGTAACAAGATTCGAACCCGGTACTTTGCAGCCTGATTCTTAGATCACTTTATCAGGCAGTCGTGAGGTCCTTATACCTTATTTAAATAATCTACATGACATGAGGGGTTTCAGCACTGATAAAGGAACAAAGATGCGTTATTTTAAAAATAAATTGTTAGGTAGAAAATAGAAAATATAGTCGATAAAAACAAATCTTTTGTTCATTCTTATCTATAATCAAATATTTAAATACTTCATTTTTAATAAAATAAGCCACTCTTTGTTATTTTAACGTTGTATTTTGTACAGTTAAAATCAGTACTACAATTAATTTATTGTGTTTGCGCGTGGTGTTTGGGGCAAACAGGATGTGTCCCACCTTTGTGTTAAATAACTGAAACGAACTCACTCGGAACACTTTTCTACAATGAAATTGGCTCACCATTTACCCTAGGAGCAAGAGGTTTTTTATATTTATTTAATGACATGATCGGCTAAAAATTTTATTCAAAACAGAACAAAAAACTTTATTTGGTTTTAAGTCTGTAACCAATCCCATGTAGCGAGTTACGGCCCAAACTCGCCATGCTATTTGTTTTTAGGCTGATAATGATGATCATGCAGTGCATAATTGATACCGTATATTTGAAGTCTCATTTCATCAGCTATAGTGCTTTTCAAAAGAGGGAAGATAGTAAATAACTATCTTATTCACGGGATGATATTTGGCAAAGTAACGTGTACCTGGTTTTCACGACCCGTTTGGTGTAATATTTGAGATGTCGGCTACTACACCAAGGGTTCCGGGTTCGATCCCCGAGGAGTACAAATCTTTGTGTGCATGAACATGTCTGTTTGTATTGTTTCTGGTGATTTTTTGTAAACATACTACAGGCTTCATGCTTAACTTGAGGCTAGATGGCGCTGTGTAAATGTCAGTGGATATTAATTTATAATTACTCCGTAGATATTTAGATACCGCTCGACGTAGCACCCGCGGAGACAATACTTTCATGTATTATGTATTGCGAGTTTCTACTCGTGCTACGGACGACCACTACTAGAGTTGGTATAAAAAGATTGATGGTTGTGAAAGAAGCTAAAGAAGTATGTCTGGACCGCGAGTGGCACTCTGTCATCACTGCCTATCTCTCGCGGAACAAGGCGTAAGCTTTTTATTTTATTTGAATATTTATTTCCTACCTAGATGAGGTATAGCCCTGACTACCTAGTAGGGTTCCAAACGACAAAATCCCATACATCCTTAATGCTCTGTCGTAGGTAAAATGCAGTCTATCCGTTATGCTACTTTACCGCGGTACGCACAGTCGGGAATTAATAAAGTTGGATAATGATATGTGTGAAGTAGGTAAACAAAGCGCCGCATAAAACTGATGAAACAGACAAAATGAGTTGGATTTAAATTTTGTACTTTTTGAGTGTAAAAATATTTTTCAATATCACTAGTGTACTAAGAGTTAAACAAGAATAGAGACAACCAAACGTCTCAATTTTTACTTTACATGGGTCGTCAATCAAAAAAAAAAAATTAAAATGTTGTCTGTCTGTATGTTCCGGGTAACCTCTAAAACGATCGAACCGATTTGGACTGTACTTTTTTGGGCAGGCAGCTGATGTAATAAGGAAAACATAGGCTTCTTTTATTTTAGAAAATACTTATAAATATTATACCGCGGGTATTACCCGGGGTGTAGCTAGTAAATAATAAAAATATAAATAAATAAATGATAGCAGTCACACGTCACGTTAATACCCAAAATAATTTATTAGAATTAATTATTTACGAGCGTGTTAATTTAAATCGATGAAGTTAAAATATACGTTATCCTTGTCTCCCGGTTTAATGAAGAGTGACGAATACGGTACGATGTGGTTTTGCCAATAAGCGGGTACTGCATGATCCAATTATCCTATTTAATATTTATGAAGCATCGTCCGTAACAGAGAGGGATACACTTTGCTTTGAAAAATTACACTTAACAAAGCTATTTCTAGAGATGAATAATAAAAAATAATATATACTCACCGCCATTCACACAGCGCCATCTAGCCCCATATTAAGCGAGGAGCTTGTAGTTAGGGTACTAAACAACTGATAAACATATATTTTTTTTGTAAATATGTACATATTATTAATCGAACTAAATTCACAATACGGTTATTCACAGCAAGTATAAATGAATTTCATAGTTTTTGTTAAATAGTCATGAAAAATTTGAAACCGCCCGAAATTTATGATGACGATGGCTACTACACCAAGGGTTCCGGGTTCGATCCCGGGCATTACAAACATTTGTGTTCTAGGACATATCGGTTTGTAATGGTCTGGGTGTTTCTATGTTTAAATAGCGCAAGTGATGTAACTACTGAAATGGTCGATCAATAGCTTATGTGTGAACGAAAATAGTTCATCTATGCTTCGAAAGGTACATTAAGCTGTTGGTTCCGTGTAGTAAGTACCAATCGTATAATATTTTTTTCATTCTTCTTTTGTTAGCCATGATTCCGCCAATGTCACGTATTGTAGCTTTTACACGGTATGGGAAATTCATTATCTGTTCGAAAGATACGATGCCACAAACAGGCACGTCAAACTTTTAAATATCAATTTATATATCCGTCGAAAGTTTAAAAAAAACAAAACTGAACAATATTAAATATATCATTACAATTTCCATGAAAGTACAGTAGAAGCATGATGTAACCCAAAGTGCGGGTAGTGATTAACACAAAGACAGTACAACCCGGTGTCCAATCAAAAACAAAAGCCAGCGAGCCTTTTAGTGAGCGATGAACTTGCAACTGAGTTACAAAGGTCCGATAATGGGCCCTGAATAGAGTTGGTTTGCGGCCGTTTATTAAGGATCAAAAGTTAAACTGCGATGATTTATGGAACGGAAAATGTGTTCAGTAATGGTTTAGTTTAATTGTTGTATAGAATATTACGCGAAAATTAGAGAAATGAAAGAATAAGCTATTTATAATGAGGTGTTAAAAGTTAACGACTAAAACATATGTCATTTAGTGTACAGGACGGTCAGGACGCTCATTTGATGGTAAGTGATACGCCTAAACATAACAGAGTGGCATTGAAGGAGGCCAACAACTAATATACAGTTATTGTCCTCCATCAATGCCGCACTGCGCCCGACACCCGAGACGACAGATGTTAGGTCTCTTATACCCGGTAAATTCACTAGTTACAGTGCCCTCATCCCGTGACACAAAAGTGCATAACACTCCTATTTCACAGGATGATATCTGGCAATGCGGTGGTACCTATCTAGACGACTCAGTATCGAGTCATCATCATCAGCTCATTAAACGTCCCCACTGAGGGACACGAGCCTACCCGTATAGGGTGATTAGGCCTTAGCCGTTCACGCGGGCCTAGTGCGGGTTGGACGACTTCACGCACAACCTTTGAATCTCTTCGCATCAGGCCCACGCAGTGGGTTATGACCCAATCTTCCCATAGCTATGCTGTGTGTGAAGGCCTCTTCCCTGCAGTGGGCCGGTATAGGCTGATAAGTATGCAACTACGTCTCTTCTAATAAATTCTACGCAGACCGATCCCTAGTAGTTTAAACGTTGTTTAAAAATAATTAAATAAAGCTTCATTAGATTGCTAAGAACCAATTAAATGAACAATTAAGTAATAAAAATATAGGTATTATGTGAAAGAGCAATCTACACCGATGTGTCTGTAATTCTAACACGTTGGTTTGTAGCTCGTAAAACTGATAATTGTTTAAGAGGATTGTAAGATATTAAGAGCGCTGTATTGGTCATAATTTAATAGCGAGGGGAAAATGATTTTCTTAATATACACTTTCAACAAATATAAAAAACACTCGTGAAATCGTTGTATGTATTTTATAATACTTTCCTGCGTTTGCAATGTAAGCAGAAAAAATGTAATTATTTACGACATCACATTAGAAACTTCAAAAACTACAGTGTTTATCCACTAATAAATGGTTGACTATGTGTTTCACCTGTATATACATTTGACTTATAATTGTACTCATTTTATAAAATGTTATTATGGGAACCTAGTACCATATATCTTTATCATACAAGTCTTACGAAATAAATGATAAATACGTAAATTATCGCATTGCATTGAGCAATTCGATAATTTATTACAGCTCGTACTACAGTGTTCAGCGCACCCGCTGCGCCTGCGCCACTCTCTAACAAATAATAATAGCTTAAACCTGACACAATAGTAATAGGTTAAACCTGTGTTACAAAATATTTGGGGGTTGTACTTCTAATCATGATTAGGCTGTATAATTTAAAGGTTAGGTTGATTGTAATAGTCGACGAATGTATGTCCATTTGTGAATATTACTTGGTCGATTAGTAAATAATAACGACATCATTGCAACTGGTTAGCTTTTGTGACTTGTCAACCAATAGCATCATATTTCAAATTTCTTTGAATCAGAAAATGGTTCAAAAGCTTTAAATACTACTTTTCCTTTACTAAATTATGTACTACAAAATTTCCCTTTCACATCGCGTGAACAGTCTGTTAAATTAATTAAAATAGGAATTAGGTGCAAAGTTAATTTGTAAATTGCCTCTAAACACAAAGCGCGGGCAAATGTGATGAATACTTCATTAGTCAGGAAAAAGAAGGGTGTTCGCCGACTTTTGTTAACGTTTTTATTTGCTAAGCGAATATACCATTTGCCTTTACATTTCACTGTGTATTGAACATATTGCTTTTTTGTCTGAAAACTCGATTTTTTACAGTTGGAAGTGTTTTGTTGTTTTTCGCTTTACAATTTCGAAAGGATTTAACAGTTTGAATACTCCAAATAAATTCTTATTTTATATTTTAACTGATAGTCAGTTCTTATTAAAGGTAGATCTTTAAAGTCATATTGTGTTTACTTTTTGTTTCTTTATTGTTTATAATTTTTTTAAAATAAAACAATCAAATAAAAAAGCCGGGACTATCTGGGGCAAAATGGGGGAGAATTATGTCCAGCAGTGGATAGATTGAATAGATAAATATAATTTTTTTAAATCAGTTCTTAGTTTAATCATCAGCTCATAAACGTCCCCACATAGAAGCATGAGCCTACACGTAAATGGTGATTAGGCCTCAGTGTTCCATGCGGGTCCAATGCGGATTAGGTGATTTCACGCAAAACTCTTGTTAAATGAATGTACAAATAAAATTAAAGTTCTTCGGGTCAATATGAAACTAGTTGTTTATTAAGATATTAAGATACATGTTGTATATTGATTACTAATAGAACTCGTCTGCTCCAAGAATTAGACCAATTTGACCTTTCGCAAGTTTCTGGTACATCGCGTTTGAGGGCGTATAGTATCGAGTCTATCAACTATTGTCGTAAAAACTAGGTCAACAATGGTTACATTCATCACTTTTTGTACCACGTGAACAGGATGGCCAAGACGCTCACCTGATGGTAAGTGATACGCCTGACCATGATAGAGCGGCTTTCATGGGGACCAACAACTGAAAGTTATCATTCTCCATCAATGCCGCACTGCGCTCGACACCCGAGACAACAGATGTTAGGTCTTTTATACCCGGTAATTTCGCTAGCTAAAGTGCCCTCATCCCGAAACACAGAAGTGCAAAACATTACAAAGGTCACGTTACTTCTTATTTTATGATAATCATATCCAAATTCCATCTTAGTTAAGAAGATTTTGTATTCTAATGTTTTTTTTAAATTCATACATTGTTGCCATTGTTTGTTAAAATTCTAAGTTAGGCAAGCAATTGTTATTCGTGTGCTGCCCTCACAGGACAGGCATAGTTTGAGGGCTAGGGAATATATTAATAATAATGCCTGTGTTTTTTATCATCGATGAGGCAATTGACCGCCATCTCACGAAGTGGTAATGATAATGCGGCCTATGATGGATCATGCCTGCCTAGTAACAGCCTATTCACTCTTGCCTTGAAAACGGCAAAAACTGTGTATTATTTATGGGAATAAATATTTACTATTACTTCCATTTCACAGGACCATATCAAACACTGCGGTGGTAGCTACCTAGACGACTCAGTACCGAGTCTACCACCAATTCCAATTTCACCGCGATCGACGCTGTACGAGTTTCCGTCAGTTTCAGTTTCCGTTTAAATCTATTGAATTTCGATTGAGCCCCGCGAATCTGAGTTCAATCGGTTTGGTAATCTTTTTTCGACCGTGTCGAATGTAAAAGGTGTGCAAAAACGTGTGAAACTCCCTTAAAAACCTTTTTCGGTTACGCCGTGTGAATTATTCGAACTTTTGTCACGTGATATATGGCGTAGTTTTATGTGTCGATAACTGCGTCTAGGTCTTGTGATATGAATGTCGAGATTGCTGCTCAATATACGAAGTTAATTTGAATCCCGGGGGAACACAGATATACTAAATAAATAAATAATAAATAAATATCCACTGACATTCACACAGCGCCATCTAGCCCCAAGCGTGAAGCCTGTAGCATGGGTGCTAGACAACGGATAAATATACTTTTTAAATTTGTAAATACATACATATTATACATAGAGATATCCAGTCCAATACAAACAGAAACTTTCATGCACACAAATGTTTGTACTGCCCGGGGATCGAACCCGGAACCCTTAGTGTAGTAGCCGACGTCTCAACTACAGTAAATTGGTCGTTAGACTTGATAATTATGAGCATCGATATTGCTGCTCCATATAGGAAGTTGATTTGAATCCTGCGGGGAACACAGACATACTAGATGCTAGACTCGGTACTGAGTCATCTAGGTAAGTACCACCGCAGTGCTAGATATCGTCCCGTGAAATATAAGTGTTTTTAACTTCTGTGTTTCGGGGTGAGGGCAAAACACATACAATTATTTCTTTATAAATATGTTGTCGCAATTTAAAGCTCGAACAATATTGTTATCTCTATGTAGCTCTTTAATAAATAAAATCCTGAAAAGTAAATAAAAAAACTCGATACAGAATTACGATATATTATATCGAAAAAAATATAGATACTTTTTGTGTATGAACATCACTAAATTAAAGTATATTCAGCAATTTGAAAACGTAATAGTCACCTAATTCCTGAGGCTTGGACAAATTGTGTCATCTTTGACCTCAAAACCCTTTCACGCATATAGCCCACCGACTTTGACAAGCCATAATTGTTGTTAAATTGGTAACTGTTATTCGATGCTCTCATTTGAAAGTTAATTAAACAAGCTTACTATACGCTAGTTGACAAATGATTCCACAAAATATGCTAACCTTCTCCAATATATCTAATTTGCCATGATTTCCACGTTTAGTGAAATTACCGGGTATAAGATACCTAACATCTGTTGTCTCGGGTGACGGGCGCAGTGCGGCATTGATGGGGGATAATAATTGTCTATCAGTTGTTGGTCTCTTTTAATGCCGCTCTGTCATGGTCTGGCATATTACTTACCATCAGTTGAGCGTCCAGACCGTCCTGTACACTTATAACATTAAAAAAAGATTGCCCGAAGATAGTAATTAGTGCAATAGCTATCTTATCAAACAGATATGTTCTTGCCCATAAATGATCGTACTGCCTGGGGATCGAACCTGGGACTCTTGGTGTTATAGCGGCGACTCAACCATTACACATTTGGACTTATTGTTACACGCGCCCGTCAAACAGTAACAATACAGAAAATAGGTGATAATAATAAATTATTTCCTCTTCCTCAGCTCTCTTCAACAACATGTCGGCCCAGACGTGGAGAAGTGATCGCTCCTTTGAGAATAGGGATTAATTAATGACCAACGTCAAGCTAGCAGTTAGTGCCCTTGGGTCTCATATGTGCTGAAACTTCCTAATACAGCGAGCTTATCGCCAAACTGTATTTGGACTTGTATAAATAATAGAGCGTCGGTGTCTCAATGGTGTGGACTGTCAACTTCCTAACGGGAGGGCTGAGGTTCAAATCCCGACACGTACCAATGTGTTTTCAGATTTTGAAAAATATATGTACGTTATCCGACGCTCTTACGGTGAAGGAAAACATCGTGAGGAAACCTTCATGCACACAACCTTCGAATGGTTGTGTGTGAAGTCGTCCAATCCGCACTGGACCCGTAGACGACTAAGGCCTAATCACCCTATACGGGTAGGCTCGTGCCCCTCGGTGGGGACGTTTAATAAGCTGATGATGATGAAATAATACCTATAGTATTGCCTCCAGGGGGTTACCGCCATCTCTTAAAACAGTATTACATTAGTATTACTTCGCATTTTCTGGTACCAAAATGATGACGTATTATTAAAGTAATACTGTTTTTAGAAACGGCGGTAACCCCCCTGGTCTAGTGGGGAAAACGTTTGGCTTAGATCAATGTTCGGTGAAACGTTTTCATTCATTCATTCATTCATTACAACCTAGAAAGTCCACTGCTGAACGAAGGCCTCCCCTAATGATTTCCACGCGGACCGATCCCTTGCAGTTGACATCCATCTGCTACCTGCCACCTTAACCAGATCATCAGACCATCTGGTTGGGGGTCCCTACGCTTCGTTTTCCGTTACGCGGACGCCACTCGAGAACCTCCGCCCATCGGCCATCGGTTCTACGCACTATGTGCCCTGCCCACTGCCACTTCAACTTGCTTATCCTGTGGGCTATGGTTGTCACTCTTTTCTCCCACGGATATCCGTGTTCCGGATCTTATCGCGTAGGGAAACACCTAACATAGCCCTTTCCATAGCACGTTGAGCAACTTTAAGCCTATTTAAGAGGCTCTAGTAAGCGACCGTTTCACTTCCGTATGTAATAACCGGCAACACACACTGGTCAAAGACTTTCGTCTTCAGACACTGAGGTATTTTGGACGAAAAGATCTCCCTTAACTTCCCAAACGCTGCCCATCCTAATTGGATTCGACGCGAAACCTCCTGCTCGAAGTTGGACCTACCCATTTGAACTACTTGTCCCAACAAGTTGGTGAAACGTTATTTTGTGCAATTTATCCTAGTTTTGTTGGCATCAGTGTTGCCGCTCGATGGTCGATTATTGAGAGGTAGGCTATCGATAGTCCAACGATAGTTGGACAAAAGCAGTAGTATCGATCGGTTTCGATAGTATAGATAATTTTTTGGTCAAGTATCGATAGTCCAACTATTGATAGTTCGGCAACACTGGTCGGCATAGCACGCTGTATCACCTGATTGTTCGAAGAAAAGGTGGGTGAAGGGTGCTTCAGGGTTCGCTAAGCCGTCGGTCCAAGCTACAAACTTGGGATGGTAGTCATTAACACTACCATTCTCAGATTCCAATCCTATAAACAGATATCCTAGACATCCTTCTATCCACTTTTCCGTCAACACTGCCCTGCGACGATCATCTCAGACGGAGATGTCTTATACCCAGTAATTATACTAGCTACGGTGCCCTCACCCCGAAACGCAGAAGTGCACATGAAATAGCTCTATTATTTCAAGACACAATATCTGGCACTGCCGTGGTACCTACCTAGATGACTCAGTACAGAATCTATCTCTTAGTGCCAGATTATCCCTTAAGGTAGACCAAGAAGATACAAGATGCCAAACATTCTTACAACTTACAACGCAAGTCAACCTTATTTGGACGTGGTTATTCTGGAAAGCACTAACGAGGCACGTTAGAAATCTCATCATCAGCTCATTACAATCTTTCCCTACCTTGGGGCACGAGCCTAAACGTATAGGTCTATAGGCCTTAGTCGTCCACGCGGGCCCAGTGCCGATTGACTGAATCCACGCTCATTCTCTGAAATTTTGGCAGGCGTGCGCAGGTTTACTCACGATGTTTTCCTTTGCCATAAGAGCGTAGGATAAACGTTCGTAAAATTTCTGAAATTCGAAAATATATTGGCACGTGGGGTTTGAATTTACACCCTCAAGATCGGAAGTCAACAGTTCACATTAATGAGCCACCGACGCTCTGTTCTGAGTATCTAGCATAAATAAAAGAAACGTATCTTTGTACGAAGTGGGAATTACAAAGTTAAAATAAAAGTAATATTTACTTTCGCACCATTTTCCTCGTCAAATGGACTGTCGGCATTGATAAATGTTAATGAAAAAAGAAGTTCCCTGTAGGATATTGCTATGGATTTTTTTCTCAGCTTTGTTCGGAAGTTTTTAGTGAAGGCATTCATGGAAAATAGTTATTTTATGTAGAGTATGGAATCTAACAAGTATATAATTTTCAGTACATGCTTTAGTTAATTAGCAGGCATAGTATCAAAACAAACGAAAATATAAAAGTTTTGGCGTCGGTCAAATTCATAGAATTCGAACAAATTTTACAATAAATTATATAATTAAAATAACCCTTTGACCGCCAATGTCGCCTTAAAGCGCCAGACACAATAGGTTTTCTATTGTGTCTGGATCTCTGGCGTTCAATGGGTTAATCGTATACTTATTTTGAAAACCAAATTCACAATGTGTATTTCTATATTTTTTCATATTATTTTTTTGCCACCCCTTCTCTTATCGCTGGTGCCTTTAAAAGCGACTTATGCACAATAAATATATCACAAAACGGGATGTAGCGCTTTAAAAGAAAGGTAATGTTTTGCTACTAACACGTTATTCCGAAGGTTCTATCTAGAATCTTAGTAACATTTACATATCCTCATTGGACACACGGGTTATTGCCCAATATTCTCATAAACCCGCTTTGCGGGTAGGCCTGTACTCGAATGGGACGTTTAAGGCTGATGTTGATAATGATGAAATTTGAACATATACCTCTTTATATTTGAAATAATTTTGTACAGACACTTGTTTAATCAATAATCGGCTCAGAGCGCTATATTTAAAAATTTAAGCCGCTTAAAAGATCCTCTTTTCCGATTTCGATATAATGATTGTTTGAAGGGTATTGTTTTCTCGATAAATGTTTTAAGTGGACACTTCAAACTACCAGTATTATTGAGATAATAATGGCCGGGACGGCTGGTTCACTCGTCTAGTGGTGATCTTTTTATAAATTCGTAATTTCCAATACTGCCATGTTATGTTTCTTATACTCTGTAATTTTACCGAGTATGAGATTTAAGTGTAAAACACTCCTAATTTCAGAGATATCTGGTATAACCTAGTAAATGTAATGTACCACATAAATCCTAAGAATATTGTGTACGCAAACAAACAAACAAAACAATATCTGTAGTATTTATTTTGAAAAAAGAAATTACGAATACTTATAATGTTATAAAAATATCGAATATTGAATTGTTAAATATCTAATTGTATTTTGGGTATCCAGACCTTTCATTTAAAAATTTTTTTTATTGAAAATTAATTTAGTGTGCTTTATTTTATTGTGTCATCTTTTGACGAGGATACATATTTATCTGTGATATAGTATTTAACTTCCTAAAATAATGCCTAATACACGGCTCTTTCGTACAGCTATATTAACAACCATTAGTATGCGGGACACCAATTCAAATGTCAACATTTGAATAGTTTAGTCACCGCAAATAGAAATTGTGAACAATATTAAACATAACGTGTTAATCTGATGAAACAGATGATGTTTAGTATCTAACCACTAATGGAGTGAGGGGATATTAATATACAGATATAATATACACAGCTCATAATTAACTTTGTTTCTCAATTTCTATAGACAAAATGTTCAGTACTGGGCAAAGGTCTACTCCTAGAATCATTACCATCTTCATCGGCTCATTATAGGTACGTCCCCACCGAGGGGCACAAGCTGTATAGGATGTATAGGCCTATGTCGTCCAGGCGGGCCCAGTACGGATTGGCCAACTTCACGTACAATCTTTGAATTTCTTCGTAGGCGTGCGCAGGTTTCATCACGATGTTATCTATCAACGTAAGACCGTCGGATGAATATACATATATTTTTTAATTTGATAACACATTGGTATGTGGTGGGATTTGAACCTGTATCCTCTAGAAGACAACAGTTTAAAAACTATTTTTAAAAAAACCGCATCAAAATTCGTGGCGTAGTTTTCAAGATTTAAGCGCACACACGGACATGTTACAAAAAGCGACTTTATTTTAAAATAAATATCCACTGACATTCATACAGCGCACACATCCACAGTTAAGCGTGAAGCCTGTATTATGGGTACTGAACAACGGATAAACATACTTATATATTTTTTTTGTAAATACATACATATTATACGTAGAAAACACCAAGACCATTACAAACAGACATGTTCATGCACACAAATGTTTGGAGTGCCCGGGGATCGAACCGGGAACCCTAGGTGTTGCAGCCGACGTCTCAACCGCAACACCAAATGGGTCGTCTCTGTTTTATACTATGTTAGAATAGAATATAGAATAGAATTCATTTATTTGCTCGAATGTAAGTATTATACATATTTTTTACAATCTCTGGTGTCCTTTACATTCTACCAGTAAAATGGCGTGCAAATATTAATTACTTATAGCTAAAATAATAAGAAACAAATTATCACCATTAAATGTCAAAGTATACAATATAGAAATTTTACAAACATATTTTATTATTGAGTCATTTCTCTTATTACCTTATGTTGTGATGAGAAGACGTCTTTCGCTTAACTGGAGTGCATCGCTGGGCCTCTTAATGTTATAATAACATAACGCACAATTGAATGGACATAAATAAAAATAACCTTTAACTTAATTTAAAATATATCTTCCCGTTACATTAACTTTGAAAGATGCTTGTTTACCGCAAAACAAATGACTTCCAATTCCCGTATACAGTCATAAGCCCGAAACAGTACGGGATTAAACAAAAAACAAAATGATTGGTGCTGCTCTGGCTTATCAAAGTTTGGACAAGGATGTTTGTGTCATTAATTTTGCGCTGCCGTCTTCCGCTTTGGAGCCGTCCGTATGATTTAAGGGCTTAGGCCGACTCGTGCAATGGTACCGTAAACTCATGTTTCCATAAGTAATTTGGACTTTAGATGTTGGTAATAAAGCAGAGTTCATTATTGGCAACAGCATTTATTTTTAAGGGATTTTCATCATAATTGAAAAAAATATTAATTTATTAAAGATTCAGTAATAGACTAGACTTTCATTTAGTCGATGGCTTATTAATGTGGACTGTTGCCCTCCGATCTGAAAGATGCAAGTTCAAATCCCGCCACGTATCAATGTCTTTTCGGATTTTGGAACGCGTTAAACGGTGATGATGAATAGAAATGCAACTGCATGTAAATACTTAAAAACAATCTTTAATAAAAAAATATAATAATTTATTTATTTATTTCGTACAAAGGTTGACAAATTAAAAGTAACAAAAAGGAACAATAAGTACAGGCAGGCTTATCTCTAAAAAGAGATTTCTTCCAGCAGACCAAATAATATAAAAGAAAACTAAAATGTTAGAGCGGTAGACGAAAGCAACCATGCACAATATACACTATTACTAACATATGAGATTAATATATACATATAAGTACATGTACACACATATAAATAAATATACTAATATATATGAATATATTATATACGTAAATACCAATAAATATACACAATACAATCAAATATATAACATACTACAATACAATACGAATTACATATAAAAATATATATGATGTGTGTAATCCAACAACATACTGAAATAAATGACTAAACAAATTTAACTTTAAAAGAAAATCACACATTCAAGAGCTCACCCAATTCTACTTTACGTAACAGGAATTTTTTTAATTTCTTTTTAAAAGAACCAACAGTTGGACACCCACGTAAAACACAAGGAAGTTTGTTCCAAAGTCTCGCAGCCTCAACTGTAAAGGAATCGCTATACATATTGGAAGTACTCTTAGGAATTTTTAGAGACAAATTATAGTAAGAACGATGTGTACGTCCAGACGAGGAAAGATATGTAAAGCGCTCCCTCAGGTAGCTCGGGTACAAAGGATTCTTCAAAATGTTGAATAATAACACAAGAATCCGATAGCTACGGCGCTGCCGAATAGGAAGCCACCTTAGAGTGCTACGGTACTCAGAGACATGATCGAATTTGCGAAGACCAAAAATAAAGCGAATGCATAAATTTTGAAAACGCTCAAGCTTGTTTAAAAGTTCCTCCGTTATATCAAGAAACATGAGTCAGCGTAGTCGAGTATAGGAAGCATGAGTGATTGAGCTAAAACTATTTTAGTTTCAATGGGAAGGAAGTTTTGCAAGCGCTTTAAAGAATGAAAACAGGAGAACATTTTCTGACCAATTTTATTGACATGGTGAATCCAAGAGAGATGACAATCAAAGTACAGGCCCAAGTTTCTCACCGTTTCCACGTACGATATCAGTTTCCCATCATACACTATAGGCGGAAAAAATTGCATTTGTAAACGGCTTAGATGGTATTTACTGCCTATAATAATGGCCTGAGATTTATCGGGATTAACTAGTAATCCATGTGAACTCGCCCAAGCACAGACCCGATTCAGATTATCGTTAATCACCTTGATAGCAGAGTCAATCTCATTCGCGGCAAAATGTTGGTAAAGCTGTAGATCATCAGCATATACATGATAACGTGAAGTGAGTCCCTCAGTTACAGCATTAATGAAAACTGAAAAGAGGAGTGGGGATAAAACACTGCCCTGGGGAACACCTGACAAAAGTTTACACCACCTTAATGATGACTCATCACCATGTATACGCTGCCAGCGATCAGAGAGAAACGATCGAAACCATTCCAACACCTGCAAAGACAATCCAAGTGACTGCATAATACCAATGAGCACATCAAAATCAACAGAGTTGAACGCACTGCTAAAGTCAAGGAGTACTAAGATAGTAAGTTGCTTATGCTCCATTGCATATCTGATATCATCAGTGACCTTGAGTAGCGCCGTCACTGTACTATTATTAACAAATTTTCACCGATATTCACACAGCGGCATGTAGCCGTCTATTTATATATTTTTTCTTATTCCTTTTTAAGACAGTGTTCCCAAGAACAGTGAATCAGTGGTCAAATCACTAGCAGAGGTCAATTTGATTATCTTTGAACAGCATCAAATGCTTTATAATGAGAAGATATTATAACGCTACAATAATACTCATACATGATACTGTTTAGTTGTTAATAATAAATAAATATTCTTTATTTCCCCTTGACAATAGGGGGACCTCAATCTAATTGGTTATCTAAAAAATCAATAAATTATGTTGTTGCAATATCTAAAAACCTCTAGAATTTTAACTTTAAATGCGTCCAAATAAAATTCCTTGGCCTCGACCGCTTCCGAGTAAATCTTGGGTCTAATCTTCACAAACGCGTCCGGGCCGGCACCGGAACACCCGGGCATTCCGGACGCCTAGCGTTATCGAGCATTAGCCGCGTTTAAAGTTGGCCTTTAAAATCAGTCGGGGTATTTGAAAGGAATCAGACTGTTCGAAAATTGAAGTTCGTGACACCAAGATAATAGATGAAAATGCTATAGCTTTTACTATGATACTGCGTCGTCTAGATAGGTGTCACCGCAGTGCCAGATATTTCTGTAAAATAGGAGTGTTATGCACTTCTGTGTTTCGGGATGAGCTATAAAAATTACCGGGTATAAGAGACCTAACGGCATTCGGCAAGTTACGTCGGGTCTTCACGTCGACGATTCTGCAATGCTTAAAGACAAAAGTCTTTGTGCAATGCGTCCTACCCGTACTAAAATACGCAGCTGAGACATGGACACTGATGGGCGCATCATGGACATGACTGTTCACAAGTTCAAAGTCACTCAACGCGCAATGGAGCGAGCTATGCTCGGTGTCTCTCTTAGGGATAAGATCAGAAATAAATTTATCCGTAAGAGAACTAAAGTTGCCGATATAGCCCGCCGGATCAGCAAGTTAAAGTGGCAGTGAGTGGGTCGCAGAACCGATGGCCGTTGGAGCAGACGAGTTCTGGTGTGGAGACCGCGTCTCGGCAAGCGTAGCGTAGGACGATGGACCGACGACTTGCGAAAAGTTGCTGGTGGAGGCTGGATGAGAAAAGCGGAGGGCCGGGATATCTGGCGCAAAATGGGGGAGACCTATGTCCAGCAGTGGACTGCGATAGGTTGAATAGAATAGAAGAGACCTAACATCTGTGTCTCTGGTGTCGGGTGTAGTACGGCATTGACGGATAATAATAACTGTCTATCAGTTGTTGTCTCATTCACAGCCGCTCTGTCATGGTCAGGCGTATCATTTACAATCAGGTGAGCGTTTGACTATCAAACATTATAAAAAAGATGAAAATGCTATAGCTTCTAGTGCAGTAATAATTGAGAATAGAACTCAATACAACTCGCTTACGATGTTACTTACTGAGACTATATAGATTCCTGTTTTTTGAAGAAGCGTTTCGAATTTTCTTTTGAATTAAACTAGAAATAATTGAAATGTGGATCTGAATGCGTAATTCTGGCTACATAAAACCATCAGTCACTGTAAGCACGTGTAACCACGCCATTACATAATAGGGTAGAAAGGATTTTTCTTGGAAAGCTTGTTTTATCTTCGATCTTGTTTTTTTACCCAAATACATTAATGTAGTAAAACTCAGTATACATAGGATTTAAACAGAAATTCCATTTTATTAGTTAAGATTTTAGACTTGAATTTTCGAAATTATATACGTTTATCTGACGCCCTTACGGTAGGGCAAACATCTCACGCCAGTGAAGAGATTCAAAGGTTGTGCGTGAAGTCGGCCAATCCGCACTGGGCCCACGTGGATGACTAAGGCCTGTATACCCTTTACGGGTAGGCTCGTTCCCAGGTGGGAGTGTTGAATAAGCTGAGGATGATGAAGAATTTTAGGTTTCATTCTGAACCTAATCCCAAACCCAGTTGTATGTGACAAAATATGAAAGTTTTTTTTTTAATATTCGTTAGTTCCTTTTTAAAATTTCAAGTAAAATAAAACTTTGAATATACTCGGCAAATTGTCATAGAGCGGGGCCGGAATTAAAAATCCTCGTCCGCACATCGGATGAGCGCTGATGTTGCAATACCGCTTGAACCATTGTCTGCTTGCAGTCCTCGCCTCTCTCTTCTGATTGGGAACGCATTCGGACTTTTTAACGTTGATTACTTTTGCTGTGACGGTTTTTGCAGTGACACTAATCTCTTGGGGTTCTATTTTCATTTTATTTCAATAACACAGAAAGATGGATGAATGTTGATATCACATATTAAAAAAATATAAAATTTTTGATTTCGGTGGTTTTAAAAAATAAATAATTAGCATTAAACTAAATCTTAAAGCTCTTTCATACAACCTCTAAACACATTTCATAAACAATTAGATACAACATTGTACAACTGAGACTTTAACAATTTTGCCATTTATAATTATTCTGATTAATTCAAAGTATGAGTTATATCCATAGTATGGATAAAATATTTTTATTTAATATGCTTGTATGGATTCCATACATACATATTAAATAAAAATATTTTAACGGTAAAAATAAACAGTACAAAGAAAACTTGTCGTTTTGATCTTTATATGAAAAAATGAATGATAGAAAACAGTAAAAATTAACAGACACTGAAGGAAAAAATAATGAATGTAAAAATTAATAGGTAGTCAGAGGGAAATTCAAATGTTTTCATATAGTAAAGCAAATGCAAAATATGTACAGAACTATGAAGGAAAAATATAATAAATGCGTCATTTAATAGTCGCCGGGAAGTTCATATACCTTTTATCCCTAATATAAATAACCAATACGCGCGGTAGCGGGTATATCGGTGATACTAACAATATAATCATTTGGGACAAGACTTGTTTCGGTTATTTCTATGCCCTAGATATTTTTCCTTGACCTATCCTTTATATTTATCAAAATATTTAGATATAATATTCGATCGATATGTCTTTTATAGGATTGGTGTTTGAACGTTAATTGTTTTCATCAGAGCTTAAAAATGACAACGTTCCTAGAACAGGCGTACTCGTCTACAGAGTTTTACGAATCTCATATTAAACTTTTGGTATTGCCATAGTACTTAAATATTACAAGTGTTGTAAATATATATTTAGTAATACAGGAATCATTTATTACCGCGATTTTTTTTTAGGTAACTATAGTACTTAGAGACAGGGCGTATATAAATTATATCTTTGAGCAGTACAAATCGAAACGCCCTGGAGCCCTGAAGGGATGTCTTGTACAATAATAAGGCATCAAAATAGTTTCTCAAGAAAGACAATCCGGATGATCCTTAAAGACTACGGAATATTCGATATTCGTTTTAGAACTATCTTAAGAATATTTCAATAAATTAAGAGCCATCTTGGGACGTTTAGCACGAAACAAAATCGCTGAATTTCCTTGCAAAGCCTTTAAGAGATGCTCAGTATGTTTTTGGAAACAAACAATTGTATCAGTGTGCTTTTTGGACGGTCATTAAAATATCGTTTCATATGTATTTATTTACAATGAAATTAAAACTGAAATCAGCAGTCCTAGAAGATTTATATGGTATTATTTTTACAAATGATATCATATTCCTAAATGTGTAAGTTAAATTTTTTAATCAACTGCACCATTGTCAGCCAAGACTAGTCACAGTTTATAGTTATAACATTATCATAACTTATATAAATAAATATTCCATAAACTAATGACTTGTTTAGTTTTGGAGTACGCTCATGTTCATGAATTACCACGTTTACACAAATGTTAAATATCTGAGGGCCAAGACGATGCAAGCAAAGTGCCTGCTTTTTTAAAAAGTTTCGTCGTTTTTTTAACTCTCATAGTACTCTCATAGGTTTTTCATGTACCAGATAGTTCATATTCTCAGTAATTGATGTCAACAGTAGACTTATTTAACGTGTTAGTCTTAATTGAAAAGCTATTACTTCAGGTTTATTGATATCTAAAATACACCAATTTTTCGTTGAACACTGATGATCATAAAAATGTTGAGCTCCTTCTTGAAGTGCTAAAAAGCTGGAATTTGGTATGTATTATAAGTTTTGTATACAACCAACAACAAATTTATAAACATGTAACTGTCCAAGTTCGTATGTGACTTTTACCAATTTTATAAATTAGGACATGCAGGTTATTTTGTCTTTTGTAAGTATATACTAATGGTACAGTACACGGTAAAACGTAAAATTACTATCTTGGAGTCAAACAACTTACAGCATCCTATCTTATTTGTCATTAGCGGATTAAGACCGCAACGCAGGGCAAAAGAAAACTAAAAGTACCATGATCAGGCTTCAAGAGTCGAATGAGCTCGACGGTACTGTTTGTCTGGGCTATACGCTGTAACATATCTGTTGATACACGCTTAGTTAAGGCGCAATTTATGCAGTATGATTTAATCGACTTCAAAAAAGAACTTTCAGATTCCTTGAGATGCACATTCACGCACTTTGCGGTCATCTGATACTCCAGCTTGAAACGCCAGTCCATTCCACAGGTTTTGCTGATAAATCTTTTTCAGTTCATGCAGTACGCTTGTGGAATGCATTGCTGTTGAGATTCGACGGGCTCAGTCAATCGAGAGCTTTAAAAGTAAATTGAAAAGCACTTACTTGACTTATTCTTAGTTGCTTCAACTGCTTTTTTTTATTATTATTATTTTTTTTATTATTATTATTATTTTGTTTTATATGTACAATTTTATTTTTTTTTATCTACTTTTCTTATGATATATGTTTATGTATAAAAACCTTTTATTCTGTATCTATTGCCCTTTGTTTTTATTTTATTCTTTTACTATTCTCTTTTTATTCCAATATGAATTTGAATGTGTATTTATGTATATTTATTTAGGTTTAAAGTATTTTTATTTTTATTTTATAAGTAATTGCACCAAAATCCCCTTTTAGTTTTTTCTTCTTTCTCATCCTAAGGTTGCCTGGAAGAAATCGCCTTGCGCGATAAGGCCGCCCATTGTACTTATTAAGATTTAATTTTCTTTTCTTTGTATTTCGTTTTTAAAGTGCAATAAAGTATGTAATAAATAAATAAATAAATAACATTACTTAATTCGACCGCATAATATACGGCTATAATCATGTTTTTTATGTTAAAAAAAGTATGTAAGTATGTTTATCCGTTGTTTAGTTTCAATATTACAGGCTAGATGGCGCTGTGTCAATACATATCTACTGAGATATGTATTTAAAGGCTATAAGATGTAAATTGTGTTGTAATGTACTTAATAAACGATTTAAGTTCTTCTATTCCTCAACTTAAATGTAAAAAATATATGAAAACGGTTAGACCACCTTCCCTTAACACCTAAACGGATAGCACAAGTTAGCCTTTGGTAGGCGTAATGATCAATATTCATTTAACTTTTTCTACTTAGAGAAACTAATGCCGCGGCTTCAGAACTATACTTGTTGCAAGAAGCTTGATAATGTCTAGTATCTGTGCCTATTTGGCTTCGAAGATCAGTAGTGAAGACAAATGAAGTAACGAATATTGAACTATTGTAACATTATTCACCAGCCTTTAACTGGATTAGAAATATGTTGAAAAGTAGCATTATAATCAATCATCATCAGCCTAAAACGTCCCACTGCAAGGCACAGGCTTTACTACAAAGCATGGCTTCGGACATGATCAGTTATCGGTGGCCAAACATAAGTGCCTCGAGTTTCAGGAAGTTAATGATGTATAATGATGAAAGAAATGTAAGGAGTTGGTCCTGGAGCATCTTGATTATTAGTTATCCCACTTAATCGGATCCGCAATCGCGCCCACGTGGTGGTTAAATATCCCCGTTTATTTTATGAAAGTACTTGTCGCTACACTTTATTAGTTTCAGAAGATGGTTGAAGTTTTTTTTTTATTTGGGTAAAAAAAACAATGTAGATCAATTGTTGCTTGCAAATAACATGAAATAGATACTATTTCAACACCAGCATCAATTACCACCACGTTACCACAGATAAAAAAATACATAGTAAATAGAGAGTGGCGAGATTTACTTAAAACACTTGCACTGGTTTTACACAAATTGTACACGAAAGATAAAATAATGACAAAAGACCGCAAAATCGTTACAAAATAATAGGACTTAAACTATTATCCTTTAAGTCACGTTAAATTGGAAGTGAAAATTATTAGTGTGTACATTTATGGCATTGATTAAAATTATTCAATGTTCTAACCGAACAAACATCTTGCGGTCATTAAAATTTATCATGTAGTAAATACTTAACAAAGCTCGTTAGTTTCATAATACCAGCAAAGTTATCGTACTGCATCTTAATTAGTGATATAATTCCAATTTAGCATTCGACTAGTAAAAGTTTCAATGTAATATTCGATGGGCTTTTACAAATTCTATTTAGTGCAAAAAATTGACATTCTATCGAAAGAACAAAGAAAGTTGTTATTTTTTTAACACAATCCGCTCTTGATCATAATTATAAATGCAAGAATTTTGTTACAAGAGTCACACCAAAAATTAGAAACGTGCACTGTTACTCAAAAAATAATTTCGATAACATTTTATACCACGAAAAACAAATAGAATAACTAAAATATACTTGTCATACAAATGAACAAACCTTTTCAAAGTACAAATACTCTCTTAAGCAATCTTCAACTCCTTTTAAAAATAATTAGCTGAATCAAGCCGACTAACCCAATTTTTTCAACC
Source organism: Leucinodes orbonalis (assembly GCA_019425675.1). Taxonomy (NCBI): domain Eukaryota; kingdom Metazoa; phylum Arthropoda; class Insecta; order Lepidoptera; family Crambidae; genus Leucinodes; species Leucinodes orbonalis. Next base: position 90,496 of record PQWD01010691.1, read on the forward strand.
AGCGACCAAGTCGAACGACAAAGTTGCCCTATTCAAATGTCACCCTGAAGGCTATTCGGAGATTCATCTCAGTCCTACAAACGAGCCCCGCAATTACTATAGCCTTTGTTATCTCTACAGTTTTGAGGATATCCCTTGGATATTTAGGGTCCGCGTTACCCGTTCACGGGTAAAAAAGCTTCGTTCCATTCATTACAGCTGAGTTATTATGTTTCTTTGATAGCACCAACATTTAAAAGAATTATCATGAAAAAGTGACTGCCTTTAATCATCGTGATATTTTCATCACATCACGGGTGTGTTCGAGGAATAATGCGATCTCGTTCCTGCTGCCAGAATTTACCACCGTACTTCGTCGCAAAACTCAAAATTTCATCCTCGCCACTAGATGAATGAATCAACGAAATACGTCAAATAAGTCCTTTTCAGTACGTTTATTGTTATTTCCTACCACGGATGACAAAGTTATGGCATAAGCTGCTGCTAAAATATTTCTGAGCGATACGACCTGGTCTACTTTAAAAAGGAGTATTCATATTTAAAGGGCCGACAACGCGTTTCAGTGACCTCTGGTATTGCAAGTGTACGTGGGCGGCGGCGTCATTTACCACCAGGTGAGCCGTCTGCTCGTGTGCCCCCTGAAGCATATAAAAAATTTTTGTGAATTAATTGTTATTTATAATAAAACCAATTAATCGAAGTTATTCATAGAAAAATTAAGAAATCTTTCCAACGTTTTGGTGACTGCATTTACCGCTGAATATTTCGTTTCGAATTTTAGTTTTTATTAACCAAATAATAAAAAAAATATTAAAATATGGGTTCCCCTTTTACCCGACACACCCTTATCCAGTTCCCAAACATAGTCATCTCTACGCCACGGTTTTATTCGCTTGAAAAATTATTCAATTGTGCGCACGTCCGCGGGCTAGACCGTTGTCTTCAGTTCTAGACAAAATTAGACTCCAGGAAACCTAGACCGGAGCAGTCGGATGGAACTATAATCAACATGAGTGCTCTGTAAGAGACGGCTAATTAGTTTGCGTTAGAAAATCGTTTGATTTAACAAACGGACGATTTTGAACGTTTAATCCTCGATTAGAACTAAAATATGCCCTATATATTTCAAAATAAGTGTACTAGGAAGAATATCATGGCTGAATAATCTTTGTAACTATTTCAAAACCAACTTTGAGCCACTTTAATTGAATTCATTGAAAATTCGAAAATACATTGGTACGCGTCGGGATTTGAAAATCAGCCACTGAGCCACAACGCTCAAGTTTTGCTACTGATGTAGAGGACCACAATTGCAGAAACGGTTGCTTCGGTGTCCCTCTCTCTCTCTCAGAAGTAAGTGACTCGGATCTCTTGCAGAAGTGTCCAAGTAACTTAGCCTCATTTTGTGGAGATGAATTTTCAGCTTGCAGTGTCCAGTCAGTGCATTCCTTTGGCTATATGTAACTTCTATACTCTAAGCTTGTGATGATATTTAAAAAATATATTTTTTTAAAAGTGGAACATATTTTACAACCGTTCCAACTTCACATAATAAATGGCGACGTTAGATTCCGGTAGAAAGAAGAATGGCTGGCGGCGGATTCAAACAAATCGAATCTATTAAATGTTTAGTTGGTCAAGGCTTTACGGCAAATAAATTCCACCCGGCACAAGTTGCGGAGGTAGGAGCGGAACTACACGAGGAAAGTAAACACGTAAATCTTTTAGGAGGAAAACTCATCAAAGTGGCGGGCGTCGGGTAATTTGTAGTCCATAAACATTGTCAAATAAAAAAAGCAAGAGTGATTCGCTCCGGGGACATCAATCCAAGTTTTTAAATTAAAGCGAGCAAAGAAAGTTGGAATAAATCCGAAATGAAGGAAACATCGCGAGTTTTCGCGGACAATCCGCAATTATGTGGGTTTGGACGACGCCTTAGACTTTTTTAAAGTGGCTTCCTTAACTAAAAAAAAGAATAATAATTCACAATAAAGTGACATTAGTCGTCTCGAGTGACGGGACGGACGGACAGTGTGACGGAACGTAATGACTATCTACTGTTATTAATTTCCATCACACTGCATCTGTCTTGGTCAAGCGTATCACTTATCACCAGGTGAGCGCACTGACCTCCCCGTTCACTTATGATATTTAAAAAAATGATGATTTTTACCAATTACCTACAAATTCTTAATATTTCTTATACATACTAAATAGACAATGCCTGACAATTCTTATCATTAAAAACACACCGGCAAGCGAAGTTGGCTCGGTTCCCAAATGAAATTGATCGAACTCCAATACTCCCATATCATCTCTTAAATATACCTTTCAAAAGATAAATAAAGTTATACATGTTTATAACGAATTTTTACAACATATGATATTTTAATTTCCGCCATCTGTCATGCGATACATTGTCACCAACCCAATCATCGCGGTGCCTTTAAGAAAGTGTCCCCCCCCCTGCATTATTCCAATCCTCTCATTACCGCTAAGAAAACTTTATTTGTTCTAAATCCAGCAGTCTAGGACCCTAATTCCGCTAACCTTTAAATCTATCATCATCATCAGCTCATTAAACGTCCCCACCGAGGGGCACGAGCCTACCCGTATAGGGTGATTGAGTTTTGGTCGTCCACGCGGGCCCAGTGCCGATTGGACGACTTCACACACAACCTTCGAATCTCTTCGCAGGCGTGCATGAAGGTTTACTCACGATGTTTTCCTTCACCGTAAGAGCGTCGGATAACGTACATATATTTTCGAAAATTCGAAAACACATTAGTACGTGTCGGGATTTGAACCTCAGCCCTCCCGGTAGGAAGGCGACAGTCCACACCATTGAGCCACCGACGCTCTATCAATTCTATCTTTATTGTGCTCAAATAGTCAGATATACCATTATGTCAATTGTCAAACGAACGTCTAATAAGTAATAGCATACCAATTAAGAATTTCTAGAAACAATTGAGACATAATAATTAGTCCTGGAAATGTCACTGGAAAACTTTGATGGTAAAAAATTTAAAATAGTAGAATACCGACCAGACAAAAATATTATACAATAAAGATATAATTGTTGAATTATAAAATTACCTGAAATAGGACCCAAGACTTTTAAGCTTTCCAAAAATATATTACTTATTTACAATCAATCTACACTTTTACACACTTCATTTGTAATTTTATTTTTGAAGTAACGAATCACAGAAAGTAAAACGTCCCAAAGCGATCAGAAAGCTATTGCCTAGTACGATCTTTTTGAGATTGGATTGGCTCGAAATTGGAATGTTCTTAGAACTATAATGAAATTTATATTTAAGGCGCAGATAAAGTAAATGGATTTTACCTTTATACTCCCTTGAAATTAAATATTCAAGAGTCAGACGATTCAGTACGAGCATGTTATATAAAGTTTATTTAACAGTATCAATGTAGCCCTGACTTTATAGGTTAACCGTGCTTTAGAAGGAATTCTCTCCTTTACATAATTCTCATCTTAACATAATAGCCAGAATCAATAGCAGCTTTAACTCCTTCTTCAGAACAGGGACTTGAGATATTATGATTGGTTTCCCGTCGGACAAATCACCATCACGATATTTGCTCAACTTAAATTCATGATTGCTTAGACTGCAAAGCATACTCTTTTTGTAATTCCATGAGATTATTTATCTTAATTTATGCCGTGGTTATTGCATTTAAATCTAATTCTGTTTGTACACGCCACGCGTAGTAACGTAGGGCTGTCAAAAATAATGCGTTTTATAATAATTCTCTAGTGCTTCCTGTATCTCCAATCTACATCACCACATCAGCTCCTTATACGTTCCCACCGAAGAGCACGAGCCTATCCGTAAAGAGTACAATCTTTCGCGTCTGAGTGTCAGATAAACGTAGGCACATATATTTTTCCAAATTTGAAATATATTGGTACGTGGCGGGATTTCAACTGATTTGATTTGAACCTGCATCCTTCAGATCGGAAGGCAATATTGCACACTAATGAGCCCCCGATGCTAAATCTATCTCAAATACTTATCGCATATTGTTGTTCCATATGCATTTTGTCCACACGTGCATATTTTTTCAACAGAATTTTGTGCAGACTACGTTTGGATACCTACACATTATGCTGGGAACTGAAGGGAAGGGAAGACTTGGCTGGCATCAGTCACTGACTCTAAAGTACTGATACGTACATGGGTATATGAACAAAGCATGACCGAATAACTCTAATTTTTCCTCAAAATAGTTTTGCAGCAAGTCCAAGTGGCAGTGGGCTGGTCCCGTAGGTCGCAAAACTAATGGCCGTTGTAACAGACGAGTTCTGGAGTGGACCGCGTCTTGGCAAGCATAGCGTTGCTGGTAGACCAGGATATCTGGAACAAAATGGAGGAGACATTTGAAGTTTTCACAAAAGCCGAGCTCGATCAAATTATGATGGATGGATTATTATTTAATCCCAGTAATATGATCGAGCTCGACTTTTAGTGTTGCACATGCTGTTTCTATTTGTCGTGGTATTACAACTGATAATGAAATAATATTTTATAGTTTATTGATGATCTAGTTAATTTAGGGAGTAGCCGATTGATACTGACATAGGGATCGGCTCGCGTGAAAGTCATAAAAGAGGCCTTCGTTCAGTGGATATACTCTGCAATGATTATCGGACCGTTAACCAAGTTTTGCGGTGATCAAGTGCATGTTATCAAATGACATTTGTTATGCAGCTGGATATACACCACAAGAAGATTGATTTTATTAATCAAAGGTGTTGTAGTTATAAACAGATTTAACGACTAAAATATTGACAACCCTGGCAGTTGGAATGAAACAACATGATATTGTAGCGCGTTCACTATCTTATTAATATTTGGATGGGAACGTGATTAAGACATGTTTATTATTTCTCGCTTTTGTACAAATACAATAAGTTTACTCGAAGTCTTTGTTATTCATGTCTTCACAGACAAGAGAGAGAGAGATAAGTAAAATATAAGTTAACACTTATATTTTACTTATTAATCTTAAACACTTATATTAATATGAAGAGATGAAAGCTAGTTTGCCAGTTAAAATGTGCTTACATCATTTTCTATTATTTAATTTCTTTTTCATGTTGGTTGCTGATTTCCTTTTCAAATGACACGTAGCGAGCGCAGGTGGCTCAAACAATAGCAGCATCAAACAATATGGAGTGCGCCTTAACATGTCCTAAAGGGCGCTCCAGGAAGTGTTAAGAAGCTTAGGGTAAAGAACAACAATCGAAACAGCACGCGCCTGTGATAATCATCAGATGCCAGAACTCTTATACCCAAAAATTACACTAACTGGGCCGTTTTAACGCCTTGGAAGAGGAGCCCTAGTTTTCTTAACCTTACTTGCTGCTGATCAACGAATGAGGCTCTGTTAACCAAAGTGGTAGGTTGCGGCCTTGCTAAACATAAAAAACCTATGTTCTTGACGTAAAAACAGCGACTTGAATAAACACTCTTATTGAAACAAATCAACTAACAATTAAAAATCAGGTAGTTACAATATTAACTAAGCGAAATGCGTGACAGCTAACAGCTACGATGTCTGCACTCGACGACGGAGAAATGGTTAGTGTTTTCCTTTTATCTGTATTATCTATGGTTAGTGTCGACTCGTCTTCCCCTCTTCCGCTAGGTTCCGTCGTAGCACGAAGTTAGCCGCAATCGACGTCATCGCGACGGTGCTGCCATTCATTATTGATCATCTCCGACATACTTGTAAGTATTACTTTATAAAAGGGTATTATCAAAACACCGCCAAAGTACCCGAACACATGACAATAACCCTTGTCATTGAAGGGTTTCGGACCATAACTTCCTATGCTTATGTTCTATACACCTTTGTACATGTAGATCTGGATAATAATTGCAGGAACACGGCATCAGTGGACCGGATCGGTGTGCAAGCGACCGCAAAATGGCGGCTTTGGGGATATCGGACGAATGTCGATTGGGTCACCAAATGTGACCCAATCGGCAACTGATATGCAAAATATAATATGGTATAGGTATCAGGGCAAAAAAGGAAGGGTCTTTAAAATTAGGTCAAGGTATTTCAACAAATTATGGAGAATGCTTTATTAGATTAGGTTATTTGATACTGCAATTAAGGATATTTTTTCATGGTAAAAAGTGTACCGAATGGTCAGGACGCTCACCTGATGGTAAGCGGCATTGAAAGAGACCAAAAACTAATAGAAATTATTCTCCATCAACGCCGCACTGCGCCCGTCACCTGAGACAACAGATGTTAGGTTAGATCTCTCATACCTAGTAATTTTACTAGCTACAGCGCCCTCATCCCAAAACACAAAAGTGCATAACACTTTTATATCACGATGTACATGATATATTGAGATTCTTGGGCACCTTCAATATCGGAATGTAAACATTTTACAGACGTAGAGGTAAGAGGGGGGCTAGCAGCTTGAAACTCGAAGTCAAAAGGATGAATTATTGCAATGTTCTGCAGTTCTTTAGAGTTCAATTATGCAACTTTGCGATAGTGTGGATCGTTATGTGTTAAGACAACTCTACATTCCTGTAGTAGACAAAAGATTGATCTCTGAGATATATATTTTTTAAATTATTTTAATAAGTGCAATTGCAATGAAAAGGCATAGTGACAATCACCATCATTATTTGTCCCTAGCGATGGGCACGAGCCTTCACGTATAGTGTGTATAAGCCTTAGTCGTCCACGCGGGCCCAGTGCGGATTGGCCAACTTCACGCACAACCCTTGAATCTCTTCCGTTTTCCTTTACCCTAAGACCGACGTATAGATGTATTTTTTTACAGAAAGCCGTAGCGAAGTGTTTATAAAACCTTACTGCGCTTTTCCTGTCTTTATATATGCAGTCAAAAGTGTAAGACTTTATCGCAGCGCCGTTTTTCCCTTGGAACTGTTGCGTGAACTTATATTCAACTACGTTTTTTTGGCAACAAAACGCTTAAAATCCTTGCATTTTTTAAATATGTACGAGCATAAAAATTATTAAAATTCAGGCGCATTTGTTTTCCATCCTTTTATTTTACTGCAAAAAATATCAGTCCACCGTACGCGCATAGACGTACAACGCACTACGTAAATCAACAAATAGACGTCTAAAACTATATAAAATAGATACAGAGAAGAGCCCTTGTTTGCTGCCATCTCATATCCTGTCGAGGTCCTTTGTCTGGGGTCATTCAATTGTGCTTATGCGTTGGTCAATCGTGATCCATTGATCGGATGCTTCACAGTATTTGATTGGATTACTGTTGGGGAAAGTTCACGGGTTAAAGCTCAGAGTGAAAAGATTGTCGAGCTCATTGTCAGCACTTCTTGAAGGTAAATTAAGTTGTTCGGAATTTACGATTCGAAACTATCTTTACAAGTTTAATATGAGTAAACATATTTCAAGCCTTAGTGAAAATCTAATTATTATGAAGTGGCTGATTTTTTATTTTATTTATTGTTCTTTAATAAACATGTAACATACAATATTCTTCAAATCTAGTGTACATTAATTATCCTAGATTTAAAAAACAATGAATAAATATTACTTATATAATCACCCTATACGGGTAGGCTCGTGCCCCTCGGTGGGGATGTTTAATGAGCTGATGACGATGATACAAATACATATTAAATTTCCTGAGGACATGTATTCATCTATTTTTTATACGTGTCCATAAAAACATGATATAAGTTAAGTTAAAGTTAGAGTAGTGGCTGATTAAGATCACAAATAATAGCACTAAACATTACAAATTAAGATTTAAAAATATAAATACAGATTATTAAGTCTTTAAATATTTGTTTCATTCTTTACTATAAACTTAAAATATAAAACACTATAGAGCAAGAATAAAACATCCTTACTATCGGCAGCCTTATTGCACATGGCAATTTCTTTCAGGCAATCTTTGGTTGGAGAATGTAGACACTTATTATTTGGGGTTGTCTAGTGTACGTAAAAACACAAAAATTAAACCCACAATCCACGCATATCTTAAAGAAATAGACAGTACTCCATCCAGGCTGCAAAATTTCATCCGTATGCGTTTGACGTCCCACATATTCGGAGTAAGCATTTCACGTCTACTTTCATTATGCGTTTTACTAATGAATGGAATTGCCTAGATGTGTATGTATTTCCAACCACATTATAACCGTGTGGCATTCAAATAAAGTGAATATGTTTT
>PQWD01010692.1:0-15940 GCA_019425675.1 Leucinodes orbonalis
TATATAAATATAGGAAATGTATATTTCTTAATGAAAGAGTATGAAAAAGGAATAAGTGAGTTTCTAAAAGTTTATAGTAAAAAACAAAGTAACCATATAAAATATATTGAAGATATAATTTTAAATAATTATAAAAGAATTAAGAATGTTGATTTTATAATTAAAATTTACAATTATATTAAAAATGACGATATAAGAAGTTATATTTGTGAACTTTTAATTGATTGTAATAGACTTGAGGAAGCTGAATGTTATGTAGCAAATGATAAAAGTTTACTTGAAAAATTGAATAATAAAAAAGTTGAGAAAGATAGACTTAAAGAATACAATAAAAGAAAAATAGAAGAATTAAAAAATTATAAGAAATCCAAGAATTTATAAATATAATATGTACTGATATATAATAATATAATATGTACTGATATATAATAATATAATATATACTGATATATAATAATATAATATATACTGATATACTATAATATAATATGTACTGATATATAATAATATTATATGTACTGATATAAAATAATATAATATGTACTGATATATAATAATATAATATGTTATAAATAGTATGTAATAATATACTATAACATTTTTACTATAATATATTTACTATAGTATAATTTACTTATATTAAATACAAATATAATCTTTAATAAATTTATTCTATTTAATTTTATGTTTAATACAATATGTTATAGTATGTATCAATATATATATACTTATAGTATATACAAATATTTACAAATATGTAATAAACATATTCTATTTAACATTCCTGTAATACAAAAATATTTAAATTTCTCATTTTTTATGCCCATTAATGAAAACTGAAGAAGAAATTTTACAAGAATACAATTTATCAATAAATGATAAAAAAATAAAAGGAGGATCTTTTAAAACATTAAATTTAGATAAAAAACTTCTTTACAACATCCCATTTACAAATCCCACACCTATTCAAAGAAAAATAATTCCTTTAATTTTTGAGCATAAATCTGTGATGGGAATTGGAAGAACAGGAAGTGGTAAAACTTATTGTTATTTAATTCCTGCTATACAAAAAGCTATTGATAATAAAAATGTACTTATTATTGTACCTACTAGGGAATTAATTAACCAAGTTAATAGAAATATAAAATATCTAAGTAGAAATTTAGAAATGAAAGGGAGTATTGAAGTTTATACCCCTGGGAAATATAATTTTGAAAATAAAAATAAGACTATAGATTTTTTAGTTGTCGATGAAATTGATAGAATTTTGGAAGAAGGGGATTTAAAAAGAGAATTTGAAATTATTAATGAGAAGTTAGAATGTCAAAAAGTATTTTTTAGTGCTACTAAGCCTGATATTCATTTAGATTGTAAAATTATAGAAATAGATACAAAGATTAATGAGAATGTTAAATATAATTTTTATTATATGCCTTCTATATCCAAAGAGAGTGTGTTATTAAACACTTTAAGGGATTTAAATAAATCCACAGATCACAAAGTTATAGATAACAAATATAATTCAATAGATAAATGTAATAAATACAAAGATACTAATAAATACAAAGATACTAAAAAATATAAATCAATAGATTTTAATAATAGGAAAATTATCATTTTTGTTAGTACAAAATACTCAGTAGATTATTTATTAGAAGTTCTAAAAGATTATAATTATTCATGCAGAGGAATTTACAGTAGCATGGACAATCAAGCAAGAATAGGAAATTTTAAAGATTTTTCAAACGGGTTCTTTAATATTCTGATTGTAACAGACGTAGCTGCTAGAGGATTAGATATCCCTTTACTAGATGTTGTTATAAATTACGATTTATCTGATGAAAGAACCTTTCTACATAGAGTAGGACGTATTAGAGGAATGGGACTGTGTTATTCATTTGTAACATACTCAGATATATTTCATTTTTTTAATATACAAGAAACATATTTAAAAGATATTGAAATAGGAAATGTACCCTCAAGTATTTTAGATGAATATGATTTATCAAAATATTTATATTTAAAAGCCAAGACTACCAAAGGATATGAAAAATGTTTAAAATTTAGAAGTAAAGTTAGTGTTCCTGAAGATTATAAAAATAAGATTAGTAATTTTAAAATACACAGCAATTTTAAAGCTAAAGAATCTTTGTTTATGAAATTACAAAACCATTTAAATAAAAAAGATATTGTAAAAAAAGAAGAGCTTTTAGAAACTAATAATAAATATAAAGATCAATTTTATATTCCATATACTAGAAGAGATACAAAAATACACACTAGTGCATTTGGAGTAATGAAAGATGATTATGTATTAGAGAAAAAAGAGAAATTCAAATATAAACGAGCAAGAATGCATGAAAAGAGGGAATAAGAGATATTAAATATTTTATATATTATATGTATTGTTTATTAATATTTAAATTATATACATAATTATATGGTATATTAGTTAATAGTAAAATTATATATTAAGTATTAACATTATATATTATTTATTTAACTATATTAGTTAATAGTAAAATTATATATTTAGTATTAACATTATATATTATTTATTTAACTATATTAGTTTATATTAAAATTATTTAGGTAATATATAAACAAGGTATATATTGTTTATATATATATAATTATATAGGTAGATTAAAACCATCTTTATGATATTAAACTATACATCTTGTTTATATATCAAATTACAGGACAATTGAGTTTACAATATTCTATTTCAAGTAAACTACTAATATATTTATTATTAACAAATTTCTTCCCTTGTTTATGCAGTCATTAATTTTTTATAAAAAATATTTCTCGTAGGGTATGGACAACCTAAAAAATAAACTCATAAAAGAAGCCAAATCTCTAAAAGAAAGGAAAATGTTTTTGTATGTAATTCCTATTTCTAGTCCTGACTATGAATCATCTGCTGATAAATTCAAAGAAGTAGCTTTAATGTGTAAAAATAAAGAAGAAAAAATCAAATATTTAAAAGAAGCTGCAGAAACTTATTTACTAAATCCTGTTGAATACAACAGATATAACAGTTATTTGATATACCAAGACATAGCTGAATTGTATAGTGAGGGATATGAAGCTTATACATATTTTATAAAAAGTGGTGAAATGGCCCAATCTTGTAATAAAGAAAGCTTAGCAGCTAAAGCATTTGAAAAGGCATGTGATGTTTGTACAGATTTAGAAAAGAAAATAGATTTAATGTCAAAAATAGTTACTTGTTACAATTCGAGTAGTTGGAAACATCACAGAATTAATTCCTTAAAACAATTGGCTTTTTTGTTATTTACAAATGGTGAATACGAAAAAGCTGCCTCAAATTTTTTATTAATAAAAAGTAGTATTTACACTTTGTGTGCAGGGATTTGTTATCATTTGAAGGGTATAGATTCAGATTTGGATGTATCCCAAGAGCATAAAAATATTTATGACTCATTGCATAAAAGTCCAGAAGAATTGAAAAAAAGTATAGAGAACTTTTTAGAGAACAATGCAGTAGAAAAAGATGTAAAAAAAATATTTCAAATGGTGATTGATAAAATGAATCCTGAGAATGACATTTTGTAAAATAAAATTATTATTGAATTGTCAATTCGTTACTTTATCAATTTATATATAATACTACTAATTGTAATTAAAATAATATATAATACTACTAATTGTAAAATAATATATAATGCTACTAATTGTAAAATAATATATAATACTACTAATTGTAAAATAATATATAATACTACTAATTGTAATTAAAATAATATATAATACTACTAATTGTAAAATAATATATAATACTACTAATTGTAATTAAAATAATAACCTGTCAAAGTAACAGTGATTTATAAATAATATTAGGAACTGTAATTATTGTTATAAAAATATCCCTATATATTCTTATTATATCTATTTAAAATAATAAGTCTATTTACAATAATAAGTCTATTACAATAATAAGTCTATTTACAATAATAAGTCTATTTACAATAATAAGTCTATTACAATAATAAGTCTATTACAATAATAAGTCTATTAAAATAATAAATTTTTATTTTTTAAATCTGAATGTTTTCAAACCTGTGTTTATAAAAATTTATAGGATTTCCAACAACTAAAACATTCCTTTTCATTTCTCTAGTAGCATTCAAAAGTATATCATTTGCCTCATAATCCATATACTGACAATATCTTAAATCAATCATAATACTCATATTATTAGAAACTGTATTGTAAAAATTATCATCCAGTTTTAATATATTTTTAAATTTCTCTTTATTAAGAAAACATCCCATGAAATCTATTTTTATCACTTTAAAATTGGGTTTTACTGTTTTATAAAAATCATCAACTGAATTCTCTTTCTGTATAAATGAGTTATTAATAACTACAACGATTATTACTTGTAAGATACAACCAGCAATAAGTCCAAAGATTGGGTTAAAATAACCTACAATTGTAGAAAGAAATATAATAGATAAATCCGAAAATGATGCAATTTTAATATGATCTACTAAATTAGTAATAAGAAAATCTCCACCTATATAAATTGGTATAAAAGCTAATAAAATGTAGGGAAGATATTGACGAGACATCGGTCCAATAAAAATTAAACCTAATAAGAAAAATCCGCACAAAACAGAGTGCCATTTTGTTGTACCTCCTGATTTATTAAAATAAATTGATGTACAATTAATAAAATAGGTTGGAAATCCAAAAATAGAAGATAAGAAGTTTGAAATTCCTTGTACTTTAAATTCCTCGTTTAAATTTGCAGAAATACCCATTGTACTCGAAAAAGCAGGAATATTGACTGTAATATGAATCATATTAACAAATGTTAAGGATATTATTTTGTAAGACAAACTTCTTAAAATCTTTGTATTGAGTTTTGAAAAATCAATATATTGGAAAAAATCCGTTATTTTTATACTACTTTTACAAAGTGGGGGTATTAAAAAGTTAGATCTGAGCCAGTGAAGATCAAATCCAGAAATAAAAAATACCAAGTAAAATAATACGAATACTGTAAAAGTGTACAAAGGAATAAAAAAGACGAATCCTTCGAATTTCTTTTCTAAAAAATACGCTAGAAAAACAAGAAAAAAAGTAAAAATTGCACTTATATGGATAATATTTGAATTAGAAACGTAAATCTGCTCTAATCCACTTTTTATAAGTTGTAAACCAATTGACGCCATTACACCGTAAAGTGGTGTCCTAGGAATATAATTAAAAATTGACCCCAGTTTAAATAAACCTAGTAAAAAAGATAAAAGACCAAATAAAAATGTACTAATTAAAATACAAAAATACGCATTAGTAAGAGATTCTGTAACGGAAGAAGAAGCTTTATCACACGCAGCATGAATTTCCCTAGTAAAAGGCGCAGATTCGAAAATCGCACCACCACATATTCCCCCTTGTAAACGACTTAATCCTCCGAAGATTATTTGTGAAATAAAAGTAGTGGTGGTAAAAACCATCATATTAAAATTTTCTAGACTAACGTTATGAGATTTCTGTAAATATAAATTTGATCCGATGCTTAAGAAATCCAAAATAGACAAAACATAAATTAAAAAACATGAAGAAATTAAAGTCAGTAAGAAGTTCTTAGATTTTTTATGATTCATATTTTATGGGGGTATTTGTTAAAAAAACTTAAAAGGAGTTTAAATCACTAAAAAGAAATTATAAATTAAACAGTAATATTTCAAATATTAATATAAATTTGATAAATTATCAATAATACAAATTTAATAAATTAACAAGAAAAACAATTAATATAAATTAACTATAAATAACAACAACTTACTTATTACAATTAGTTTACTAACTAATATAAAATTTGTAATTCAATTATTGTAAAACTGTCAATTCAATCATTGTAAAATTGTTAATTAAATTAGAATTAACAACTTAGTAAATTACAATAAGTTCAATTATAAATACTAATTTAATATTTTTTATATATTTACTATGTCTAATACATCATCATTTTCAAAAACATCTTTAACTCTTTTTGTTTTATCAATTATAATACCATTCATCACAACAAGCCCTTCTTTACCACTTTTTTCTATTATTTCAGAAATATACCTATTTTTCCCTATTGTTATATTTTTTACTGAATAGAAATCTACATTAACTTTTAAATTGATTTGTGTATTTTCTGACTCTACAACTTCAAAATAAGGATTATTTATATCAAATCCAATCTCATCTAGTGTAAGATATTTGGAAACTGGTAGACCATTATATTTTATTTTGAGAAAATCTTTATCTTCCAAAACATCTTCTAGTACCTCATTTTCCCCTAAATAAAAAGTTAGAAGCTCGTCATCATTTTTAATATAAATTTTAGTTTTACCAAGTGACTCACTTTTATGATTTGATGATTTCTGAAAAGAAGAGTCCATTAAATTTCTTTTTTCATTTGTATTATTGTTATTTGTATTATTGTGTTTTGTATTACTATTATTTGTATTATTGTTATTATCAATTGTGTTTTTTTCACTAGTATCAATTATATTATTATGTTTTGTATTACTATTATTATCAATTATATTATTATGTTTTGTATTACTATTATTATCAATTATATTATTATGTTTTGTATTACTATTATTATCAATTATATTATTATGTTTTGTATTACTATTATTATCATTCTTTTCATCTTTCAAAAGTATATTAATATTGTCATTAGTCACACTTTGTATTTTTTTTGTTAACATCTTATTAATTTGATCTTGTTCTTCATCAGATGTAAAAATCTCTATAACTTTATTAATTTTCCTAGTTTTAGAAATCTTATGTTTTTTATTACTTTTTGATAATTTTACAATTGTAATTTCTTCACTGTCGTCGTCTTTGTCACTTTTTGACATCATTAAAAGGGTTAAGTGTCTTCTTAGTTTTTTAAATAAATTTTATTTTTTTTAGTATAAATATAAATTTTTTTGTTACCCCTTGAAGAGTGATGAATATTGCCGCCCCAGACTGAAATCTGATGAGTAAGCTTTATATCTGACTTCCGTTATATAAATTTAATAATTATTTTTTGTTGCAAACTAAACATGTAGAATTCAAAGTAATATTGCATAAATAAATATTTAATACAGTTATAATTGTGAAATGCATAAAGTAATACTTGAAATATTAAACATGTAATACTTGAAATATTAAACAATTATATTTGTATTAGTAAACAATTATATTTGTATTAGTAAACAATTTTATTTGTATTAGTAAATATCTAATGCAGGTATATTTGTTTAATATTTCAAATATAATTGTTTAATACAATTATATTTGTGGTAGTAATCCAAAGAAATAAATATAATAAATTCCTCATTTTTATCCCTTATGGATTCAGTTAAGAAAAAGAAAGAAATATGTTTTTTCTTACAATTTGTCAGCTATTGTTTTTTACCTGTTTATTTAGTAAACTAGTAAATTCCCATGTTAAAATATTTTACAATTCTTTTACATTACTTTATCCTATTACAATACTTTATATAATTTCATTTTTAGTTCCTTTGATTGTAAATATTATAAGAGAAAATATAAAACTAGTAATCTACTATTTATAATATCTTTATCATTTTCTGCTTTACTATTTTATATTAATTTCCTATTAGAACTTATTTATTTTTAAAAGACACAAAAGATAAAATCTTTATTTTTAAGAAATTACAAATCAACTTTAACTTCTTTTTATCTTTAGTGGTTTCTTTATAACTGCTTGTTTACAATGTTTTCATAATAATACTTCAGCTTTGGAATTTACAGAGATAGAAGGACTTATAAAATATTTTGCGGTAAACACTAAGAAAATGATAAATAGGGTTTTAAATATGTGGTTTATTAATTTAATCTGTGGAAATCTATTTCTAATATGTTTTATATTTGTTAAAAAATTTCTAATTGATTTTTTACTTATTTTTGTAAGGTGCGAATTGGTTTATACTGGTAGGATTCTTAACCATATAATTCTATTATACATTTCTGTTATGATTTACACACTAATGATGGAATTCTTTGATAGATTATTAATTTTTAATTTAAGTTTTAAGACTAAAGAACTTATAAATTTTACTAAGGATAAAGATATTTACAATTTAAGATATATATTTTATAATATAACAAATTTATCGTACAGATATAAATATATATTAAATAGTCTTTGTAGAAATAAAAGTGATTTATGTAATTTACTAGAATATGTAGAAAGAGAATGCGATATTGTCAAAAATATATGTAATAAGATAGTTGAGCAACATAATATATTAGATAATAAGTTATTTATGACCATTCCACAGGTAAATGTTAATGGTAGTTTATTAATAAAAAAATATGAAAATTATAGTTATATTAATAAAATAATAAATAAGTTAATTTGTAGATATAAAACATATCTATTAGTAATTGATTTCAATAAAAATATAAAGTATATGGAAGATATTAACGCATTTATAAATTATTTGTTAAAGTATAGAGATTTTTATGTATTAGTGGGGGATTTAGATAAAAGATATACATTTATATACAAAGACCTTATTGAGTGTATTAGAAAAGTAGAAGAAGTATGTAAAATTGATTTAAAAATACAAATCTAATAAATTACTTATACTTTTTAATATTAATGGAAATGTTATCTTATGTTTTTTAATATTAATAAATTACATATAATATTAATTTCTTATGTCAAATAATTCTATATTTGATATTAACTAGTTACATATACTTTTTAATATTAATAAATTACATATAATATTAATTTCTTATATCAAGTAATTAATTAGTTACATATAATATTAATTTTTAATTTCAAATAATTCTATATTTGATATTAATTAGATACACATACTATTGATGTCTTATGTCAAATAATTAAATACATATTTTTTTCAATACTAACTAGTTACATATTTTTTTTTAATATTAATTAGTTACATATTCTTTTTAATATTAATTAGTTACATATATTTTTTTATAATTTTACAATACAAATAAAGATTTAACGATTAAAAAGAATTTATTATAATTTTTTGATAAGTGACTCTAAATCAGAATCTTCAATTACATACCCAATATCTTTTAATTTCGATCTGACGTCATCACAAATTTCAAATAATTTTCTTTTACTTTCTCCTTTTTTAGCTGCACTTCTTACTTCATTTCTAAAATCATTTATAAGATTAGCTAAATTGCTACTATCATTATCAACATTCTTCTGCTCTTTATTAATTCCTAAAATATCCAAAATATTAGTTAAAAAGTTTCTGACGTGGTAAAGAGTATAAATAGTAACAATAGTACTTCTTGTATTAGTAAATGTTACTAAATCTAATAAAGCTTTAATAACACTAGGTGTATCAAAATTATTAGAAAATGATTTTTCTACAATTTTGTTAGTTTTATTAACAAATTCTAAAACTTCATTGTCAATAGGTGAAAATTTTTCATTAGTGTTTTTACAGCTGTCGACGTACATTAAAAAATTGTATAATTTTTTTTCGACATTTTCTGCAAATTTCAATTGACCTTCTTCGTAGTTCATATCTTTATTCCACTGATGTCGTAAAAATAAAATACGAAGTTGAGAAGGCGTGCATCTTTCTAAAATAGATTTTATAGTCGTAAAATTTTTTAGAGATTTTGACATTTTTAACCCATTTATATTTAAATGACCAGTGTGCAAAAAATATCCCACCCACGGCTTCTTTTGATTGTACGCTTGACATTGCGCTATTTCATTCTCGTGATGAGGGAATTTAAGGTCACATCCACCAGCATGAATATCAATATAATCCCCCTAAGACATCAGTAGACATAACTGAACATTCAATATGCCAACCAGGTCTGCCTTCCTTTTCATCTTTTTTCCAAAGAGCAAAATCTGCATGGGATTTTTTTGTCTATAAGATTTTTTTCATCTAAACTAGAATTTGCTGATTCGTCTCTAAAAATGGGATAATCAAATTTCTTTTTATATTCTTTAATATCAAAATACACACTACCATTACTTTCATAAGCGTATTTGTTTTCTATTAAAACTTGTACATAATCTTTTATTTTACTAACGTAGTCTGTTACTTTTGTAAGAGCAGTTGGTCTTCTTACATTTAGTAAAGACATATCATCTAAAAATAATTTTGTATATTTTTCTGTAATATCTTTCATAGGGACATTATCTTGTTTACTCTTATTAATAATTTTATCATCAATGTCAGTAATATTCATTACAAATGTTACGTTATAGTTGTAATATTTTTCTAATATATTTCTTATTACATCAAAACTTATATAAGTCCGAGCATGGCCGATATGACTATGATCATAGACAGTTGGTCCGCAAATATAAATTTTAATGTTATTTTTGTCTTTTGGTACAAAATCTTCTAATTGTTTAGTTAGAGAATTGTATATTTTTAACATTTAGGGATAAAAAAATATTTTATTTATTTAAATGTAAGAAAACTCGAACACTATTATTTTTTATTGAATTACTAGCAAAGCTACCCGTTATAAGAACGGGGCTGTAATAATCATATATGCACAAAAAAGATCAACACTATCCTTTTTTTATTGAATTATACAAATGTGAAAAAACTTCAATTATACAAATATAATTTATTTATATAAATGTGAAAAAACTTCAATCATATCATTTTTATCACACCAATCTTCAATAAATTTTATAAATTCATATTTCGTACACTTGTCAACTCTTTTAATAGGAAATTTAGCAGACCAAGCTATAAAATAATCAATAATATTATCAACTTCATTTTCTAGCATATCCCAAGATTCTACTTGATTTTTATTTGTGTTTCTAATGTGTTCAGATAAAAAAGAAATTCCTTCTTTTGAACTTAAAAAGTTTTTGGTAATGTTTTTTTCGTTATATCTTTTTTTATCTTCCATTAAATAGGGAGAAAAAAAAATAAGCTAATAAGTTATCTTGATACCTGTTTAAATAACAAGTTTATATGTATTAGTTTAATATTATTATAATTATAAAATTATTTTGTAAAAGTATTAGTTTAGTTATAAAATTAATTATTAATAAACAAATAAATATAAGCTTTTTTTATAGCCACTAATAAAGTTGATATTTATTTTTATCTTATGACAAAACATAAAATTATTTAAATGTATTTAAATGAAAAGAATAAAGTTTTGCATAAACAGAATTAAATGTAAAAGAATGAAACTTAAGCAAGGGTTGGAAAAAAATAGGATAATTTTACACTTACAAAATCAATTGTAAAAATTTATTAATGCATATTTGACAAGGTAGTTGTAAGATAAAAAATAACAAATAGGTGATGTTTACTGGTAAAAAAATTTTATAAGTTGCATGATATTTATTACAAAAAACCCTATATTGATTTAAATAACTAATGACTAACTAATTTTCAATGTGTAAATTATTTTTTCAAAAAATAATCTACTTTTTCAGAGAAAAAATGGTACCTCCCCAAAACGCTTAAAATTTTACAACATTTCTTAACCCCTTAATGCATCGTTATTTTGGATTACAAGTCAGAAAGAGGCCAAGTGCTATAAAAGAATGATTTTGTCTATAGACATAAAAGCAAAGTATACTGGAAATGTTCACATGCATTGTGTAAAGTAAGAACAACAGTTTTTAACGATCAACTAGTCAAATTTCATAATATTGAATAACACAAGAAATATTAAAAATTGTGTAGATATATAAATAAAAATTATTATGCATAAGAAAAACGAGAATTTTGATGCTTTTATCAGCTACAGAACTTTATAATGAAGCCGTTAGAGTGTTATGTGAAAAGATCAAATTGGTAGTGACACTTTTGCAAGAATTATGTCATTTAATAGTATATGGCCCTCTATTTATAAGTGAAGTCACACTATATGTCATTATCAATATACTTAATTTCGCCAGCTTTGATTTGCAGATTTTTAATTACATAATGTTAGAAGATTCTTGCTTACAAGGAAATTAGAAGAAGACAAATACATCATATTATGTGACTTTGACTTTTTTAAGAAGGTTTAGTTTTCTCTAAATTTTCACATAATGACGAATGGGACTTTTAAGTCTTTATCTAGTAGTTTTTATCAGGTCTACATCATACATGGAAATTTTAACAAACAAAGTTTTTCGTAAGTTTATTGTTTTTTTAGCAGATAAAACAACAAAAAAATATGTCAATATTTCAAATTATTAACATTGTCTCTAGAAAGACATGAAATATCTTTTTGTCCGAGTTTAATTCAAATTGACTTTAAAGTTGCAATAGATTGCAATTAAAAGGTGCTTTCCAACAGCTGAAATAAAGGATTGTTTTTCCCCCAGCCAAGCAATTTGGAGGCGTGTTTAAGATTCAAGGCTTGCTAATACTTGTGACCAGAATAGTTTAATTCAAATGATTACTTCTCTTGCGCTACTTTTTATAGAATCACTTGATTAGGAGTAGACTTACATAAAAAGTTTATGTAAAAAGACCTAGTCTGCAGTCGAGAGTTTATTTGGTTATATAGAGATAAATTGGTTGCCAAATATTAGGACTTAATTTAGTAGAGATGTTTAGTCTTATTATAAGACAATAAGATGAAAAATAGATAATGCAACTGAAAGGGTCCAGTCTAACTTAAATAATTTAATACATAAAAACAATGATAGTTTTACAGAAGTATCACATGTATTTAAAAATGTTCAAATTTTAAATGAAATTGAGCTCAATAGGTTAATTGCCTGCGAACCATAAAAAAAATAAATATATGTTATTCAAGAAGAGAATATTAAGGTTATGGGATTTATATGACATCCAAATAATTACATTAGAAGAGCTATTTCGTGTTCTAAAGAGAGCCATATAAAATGTTTAAGTTTTTGTTTTTTTTTAAGGTTGATAAACTTGGGACGTTTTATAACATAATCACTTGTAATTAGTCGCTTCACAATGCTTTTAAAGCCTGTTGAATAAAAATACCATTATAACTCTCTAAAATATTGTGTCACAGTTCTACAGAATTATTTTCTATTTTGTAATAAGCTTAAAAAATGTTATAATTACAGTTATAAAATTTTATAGTATTAGAAAAAATAAAAAGTACTAAATTCACGTCACAATACTTTTTTCTTTGATAAAGCTATTTTGGTAAAATTAAGGCAGATATTTGTAAAATAAAATTGTAAAGAATTGAAAACATTTTAAATAAAAAATTTATAAAGTTTAACAAAAAGAAAAGGTTTTCTTGTTATAACATAAAAATTTAAAAAAAATAATAAGTATTGTATTTATTGATCTCCAACTAAAATGTATTTAACGCAAGTTTTGGCATAAATCTCTTTGTCACTAAAATACCAATTTAAACAATTATTAAGTGTATTAAATTTTTTGTTGCTTAACAAAAACGATATACCTGTATCATAAACATCTCTTTGCAAACCATTTAAATCAAATAATTTGTCAAAATTTTTTTTTCGCTAATAAAACGCATAAACCAATATAATAGTTTTATAATGTTATCAGGTTGTAAAAAATAATTTGGCATAAGTTTCAGAATATGCTCCAAACTAATCTTAATAAATTCAATATAATTCTGTAAATAGTCCTTCATGTCTTTTTGTAATAATGATTTTGATATTAAACCTTCCAAACCAAGTTCCTTAGAAGACAATATAAAACGTGTATTATTTTTCCAATGATTAAGATAATTTCGAGCAGTTTTATACTTTTTTTCTTGTTTAAATTTAATATGAGTTTGTAAAAAATTTATAATAAATCGCTTATCATATTTAAATTCCTGCTTAATATAAAAATTCAAAGCAGAAAATTTCCTCTTTAAGTCAAGCGTTTTAAAACTTTCTTGTAATTTTTGTAAATTTTGTATGGCATCCGCATTATAAAAAATCAAATTTTGATTATTTCCTAAAAATTCGTTTTGGAACTTAAATATTTCATCCGCTAACACGTCTAAAGGATCTTTTATCGTTAAAGGATCGAACGTTTTTTCAAAATCTTTTTTATCTTTTGCATCAGAATATCTAAAAATTCTTTCTAATAAATTTGTAAAATACTAATAGTCTTTTCAGATAAACTTTTTTCATTTTTATTATCCAACATATCATTTTAACAAAAATGCTCTGATTCTTGAGTCAAATCTTTTACTGTGTTGAAAAATTTGAAAGTTATATGGCTTTCAGATTCGTTAGACATATTTTCATAATTTTTGCATATTTGAGATAACATGTGTGTATTATTTCTAGCTTTAGTCTCAACAAATTTATCATTTTGACTAAAATGCTCTGATTCTTGCGTTAAATCTATTACTTCGTTAGAAAAATCTAATGGTATAGGATTTTCAGATTCGTTAGACATATTTTCATAATTTTTGCATATTTGAGATGACATACGTGTATTATTTCTAGCTTTAGTCTCAACAAATTTATCATTTTGACAAAGATGCTCTAATTTTTTAGTTAAATCTATTGCTTTGTTAGTTAGATCTAACGGTTCATGGCTTTCAGATTCGTTTGACATAAGTTTAGGCTTTTTGCATGGATAAGATGCCACGTAGATATCATCTCTAGCTCTTTTTCTAACACATGTATCATCTTGACCAAAATCCTGTGAATTATAAATTTTTTTTGAAATGTCTCTCTCCAAAAAACACTCTTCTTGATTTTGACACAAAATAAAGTGATTTTTACTATTTGATTCCTCGTTAGACTCTTTAATTGTTGAATTATATATAAAAAAAATATATTGCAACATATTGGGGCCAATATAAAAAAAATTTATATAATTTAAAATAAAAAAAATATTTTGGACAATCTCTTAACAACTATATTTGCTTGTAAAACGCCAATGAATCAGTGATCTTAAGCCTGACTAATGATAAAGGGTCTCAGCTTTGATTTTCAGCACTGGCAAATTGTTAAAAAAATAAAATTAAAACATTCAAAAACAATTGGTAATAAATTTTTGTATGTAAAGTTGATCTTAGATTTTCAATTTTGACTAACAGTAAATGTCTGAAAGAAAGTCAATATCATTGAAATTACAGAAAAATGAACGTATAATATTTCTTCAATAATTTTGCTCAATATATTTTAATTAGTAACATTCAAAATACCATTACTAAAAAAATTTAATTAGTCCTTTTTTTATAAATTTTAATAGGAGGTGGTCGATTTTAAGTAGCGACAACATGTCCCAAAAATGATAACAAAAAAAAAAGAAAAAATCTGTAATTATTTTATATACAATTTTATTAACTAATAAAAGCAAATTCCATTATTAATATTTTTAATAAGTCGTAGACTAAAAATCAAAGAATATATCCAACTGCATAATGAAATATAAAACCATGAAAAAGTACCTCTTGATGTTGTAAACTTGGATAAAAAAATATTATTTGTCATATCTGTTGAAAGATTTTTTGACCAATTGAGCTTTATAAAATCTATTGCATAAAGTAAGGCGTGTTTCGTTATATATTATTATTGTGAACAAACACATTCTCATCAGTAATATAAATATCGAAAAGAGGTAAAATATTATGAAATTGCTGAATATTCAATGAAGTAGATTCAAAAATCGCTTTAACGCCATTTTTAATTTATTAAAGTTCTTTAAATTTGTTAAATGTTGTTCGCTTTGGGAAAAAATAACATTTTCATTTTGTAATAGATTTTTAAATTTGACCTTTGATTTTTGATTTTTTCGAAAGTTCATGTATTTTAGACTTTAATTTCTCAAATTTCTTCAAACCATCAAGCTCTTCTTGTTTGTTATAAAATATTGATTTTTTTATAAATAGACATTTTTAAGTCCAAAAAACTCAAAATTCCGTCTATTAAATTGTTCCTAAATTCTACAACGAAATTTTTTTTAGTATAGGATTATTTTCTAGTATATAAATTACA
>PQWD01010694.1:0-35420 GCA_019425675.1 Leucinodes orbonalis
AAGAGACGGTTGATAGACGTTTGACAACTCTGACGTCGTGTCATTTTGTGGCCTCCAAAGAGGCCAAAACATTACGAGCTGTCGTGCAAATTTTTCACAAAGTGTCATAATTTTAATAAATATTTTGAAAAGAAATAAGTAAACGTAGAAAAAGTCGTGTCCTGCGGTAAATTGTTCTTCAAGAACCACCAAAGGAGGAGTAAAAGACCCGGAATTATCATTTCATAAGTAAATATTTGTCGACATTTTCATTCATATTACGTAGTTGTAATGAGACTTATGGATAAAAACATGTAGTAGTAGACTTTAAATAATGTTAGACATACATTAGCTTCTATTAATTGTAGAAATTACGTCTAAAACAATTAATATTATGCATGAAAATTTAAGGATGTTACATAGTGATGTACTCAACATAGAATTTAATTCCATCGATAGTATTTCTTTAACAGTTTTTTTATACAGTTATTGAATTTTTAGGTTCCCGAAATGTCCACAAATCAGAAGAAAGTGGGTTAAAAGTAAGCGTGAAAACTGGGAGCCTACGAAGAACTCCAGCTTTGCTCAAAACATTTTGAGCAATCCTGTTTCATCGTAGGCTTATCAATAAAAAAACTGAAATCCGATGCAGTACCAACCATTTTTGAAGGACATCCTGGATATTATCAACCTGTTAGTTATTTTTACTATTTAGACCCTTTTATACGAGTCTTTTCTGTATAACTGGTTAGAGAAAGTAAGTTTTTTGTTTTCTTTAGATAGAAATAAATCTGTTTCGATACTAGGTTAGGTTAGGGTTCCGATTAAAACTTAAAAATATTGTTATAATTTTGCAAGAACATATTTGTGTTCTGTAATCCACATTATAATTTTAACAAAAAAACATAAAAAAATGTTTTTAGGTCGCATATTTTAAACTGAAACTTTTTTTCATGATACCCACTATTGTGGGTTATCAATGTAGGTATGTATGGGTCTTTAAAAATGATAATGAGGCTTTCAGTATATATTTTTTAAATAAAATAATTTTTAAGTTTGAGTTTGTGAGTGTTATTTAAAATTTGTTATTTTACCGTAAAAATATAATATAGTCTATTTAATACCTACCAATAATATTTTGTTTTATTTGTTCCAACATCATCTAATTTTTAACCCAGGAAGACCAAACTTCAAAATATTTGCGTATAAAATTTATTATGGTAACGCTTTATTTTTAATTTTTGTTGTAGATAAAATTAACAGCGTTGCTGTATCTGACTCCATGTTATTTTTAACACAATTTATAATCATTTAATTCTGCTGGTGCGACGACGACGCCCGGCTTAATTCTAGCAATATGTTCGATACCAAGGTCACATCCCTAGTGACGCACACTAATACAAATCTGTAACTGCACACTAACAAAAATTAGACACCGCCTTTCAATATACAGTCTGTCTACCTCATAATATGTCTATGGGTTTGAGGTTGCGTGACGGGAGCAAAAAGATTGACCAAAAATAATAATAATCAATACTTAATATTTCTATCCATACTGCATCTATCATGGGCAGGTTATCATTTACCATTATTTAACTGAGCCACAAATTTATACCTTTAGTGTATAAATCTGTGAGCTGAGCATACTGGTCGTTCCGTACAAACTATAAACCGAAGTAAATAATAGTAGTGTAAAACACTACGCTTAAATATTCAATATATAAGAGCAAAGATACATAGAGCCTCGTATGCTATTCTATAGATGAGGCTTTAGCCAAAAGTACGAGAAGTTACCTTAACTTAAATTTCTTAATTTTCTTTTAAAAATTACGTCTTCTGTGACATGTAAATAACACCCATCGTTGTTTCTCCAAGTATGGTTGGATTTGTTATCCTGGACAATAATTATGTTATGTTTAGTGTCGTGTTAAGATGTTAGTCTTTCGAGAAATATTTACTCTTAGTAATGTGGTCCTAAATAAGCAACAAGAAGATTGACATCAAAAACCCAGAACAAGTTTCACCTCACGCCGAGCTAGGGTCCATCCATACCACCTGGAAACTTTCGCTTCCAAAACCGTTCGTTTCCAGCGATCGTTCCTTCCGCGTGCGTGCAAATTATGGAACGACCTCCCAGCCTCGGTGTTCCCTAATAACTACGACATGTCCTTCTTCAAACAAGGTTTAAAGAGAGCCCTTTCCTCTTGATAGGCAGCGGCATGGCTTTGCCCTTAGCATTGCAGTTGTCCATGAGCGGCGGTTACCGTTTTCCATCAGATGGGCCGCCAGCTCGTCTGCCTACATAAGCAATAAAAAAAAACCATTCCACGGTTGCTAACAAATTCGAAGCCGTTGCTTTTATCTTTGTAACGAATTGTAATTCGCTGAATTTGCTCTTTTTATTAACATGTCTCTACTATCAGACCTGTTACTATTTGTTCGTGGCGTTAGCAATCACACAACTATGTTAAAACAATTATTTTGATAAAAGTGGTACTTTATTGGGGGAAAAGCGTACACGATAACATTTCTTAATTTTATTTCTATAAAGACGTCTCATAAAAACATGCAATATTACTCGCCAAATTTTATTGTAAGACAGCTAAGCTTTGGCAAAATAGTTATGTTTGCCGAGAGGAAAGGTTCCCAAAGACCGAAAGACCCGGTTTTAAAAAAAGATAAATAGAAGGCCTATTTCAATTTTAATGGTAGGCAGTGCACTCAATGATCCCAATTAGTTACGAATGTGGCGGTTTTACTAAACATCCGGTGAATGGGATGCTCGTCTGACTATCGATAAAAAAAAGACACCAACACATGTGACTGATTTCAGAAAATCACAAATTAACCACTCGAGCATTTCACGAAGCGCCGAATATAACTGTCAAATAGCAAATACGGATATTACATAAGTATAATTTATTATAATGTATACATAGTGAGTCATGGATTAAAGCGGTCATTTACAAAAATGTTTGAGTTAAAAATGAAATCTAGTTCACACTACTCAAAGTTTTAGACCCAATCATATCTTTGTAATATACAAACGAACAAAATATCCATTTAATTACAGTAATTAACGAACATCTTTTGCATCGACGGAATATTTGCATTGTTTTCATAATGTGAACTTCAAGCTAAGTAATATTTAGTGCCTTGCGGCTTTGTAAGATCTTCATGTCAATGTGCCGTCAAATTTGTGCGCCCAAGGGCCGGCCTTTTCATTTTCATAACGTAAATATTGGTGGGCACTTCTACTAAATTTGTACAATAAATAATGTTGTTAAATTGCCTTTATACATGTCCGCCTTTCAAATTCAGAATGGGTCTCCATAGGACATGTTTATAGCCGATCTATTAAACCGTAATTGATGGATTACGGAACCCCAAATCACCCTACAGGAACTGTCTATAACATCAATTCTATGCTTTATGACAATCTACGAAATGCGACCTCGCTATTATGATATTGAATATATTATAAATACGTTGGGTGTAAATATGCATTTATATGCATAAATATGCTTTGTAAGTACCAATTGGAAGGTAAAAATATTAAAATGAATTTTACATTAAAACCTAGAAACATAGCAAGTATAATAGTGTCTTTTCAACCGACTTAAAAAAAGGAGGTTATTTAATTCGACCGTAAATATGATTTTTTATGTGTGTCCGCGAATATCTTCTTCGTATAAGAATTCGGAAAAAGGATATTCCAGAGGTGGTTCCATTTTATGGAAGTCAAGGTCTGATGATAGAGACCAGAGAAATAGAGGGATTTTTTTTATGTGTGTTCGTGAATATCTCTGTCGTTTATGAAGCGATTTTGATGATTCTGTTATTGTTAGAAAGAGATAACGTCAGAGGTGGTTCCATGATAAGGAAGCCATGGTTTGATGAAGGGAGACCAGAGAAACAGAACTTTTAAACATCAACTCAGAGCAACTACTACTTCATTATATTTAGTATATTTACTCCAGGGATTTCTTACGAATCACTCAAAATTGTAAAAAAACATATCATCATCATCAGCTCATTAAACGTCCCCACCGAGGGGCACGAGCTTACCCATGGTGATTAGGCCTTAGTCGTCGACGCGGGCCAAGTGCGGTTTGGACGACTTCACACACAACCTTCGAATCTCTTCGCAGGTGTGCATGAAGGTTTCCTCACGATGTTTTCCTTCACCGTAAGAGCGTCGGATAACGTACATATATATTTTTTATTTATTCCGAAAATTCGAAAACACATTGGTACGTGTCGTGATTTGAACCTCAGCCCTTCCGGAAGAAAGGCGATAGTCCTCACCACTGAGCCACCGACGCTCTAAAATAATATATATATAATAAAAAAACGAGTTCTAACTAAAAAGAATGATGATGATGTCGTTGCCAAGTGCCAATAAAACTCCTAAGCTTTATAGGTAAGAAGGTTATAAAGATAGATATATACATACAGAGTTTTTGTTGTACCTGCCACCAACTTCAAAATTATGAAATAGTTATTTAACTGGTTTTTGTTCACTTTATCATATTTTTCGAAACTAAAGCTATGGACCGACACTTAATGCATATGTTTAATGAAAGTAATTTCAAATCTACGAGTAATTCTATTCACTTAATCATTATATTTATACTTAAGGAAGCAAAAACTTGTATGTTATTTCTCCCTCCTTGTCAGTAAATTAAGCGGAATAATCAGAAAAAGGAATTTCAACAAATACGTCTTACTGAATTTACGCTTGTTCATAAAAAGATGCCTTTCCGAGTACCTATATCTTTATCGAATCAAGGAAGCGAGATACCCTTGTCAGATTTTGGGTCAAGTCATTGAAATTCTATTACACATACAAGATTGCAACCTGCACGATAACTTAATCTGGTTCACAAAGAATTTAATTATCATGGAGTCTGACTTTCACGATCTTTCATTTTGTTACAAGCTGAGATAGGTTGCACTATACCATGGCACTATCATGGCATCATGATATGATATTCAACTTAGTTTTATGGTATTATTTTTATTTACTTTTTAATTGATATTGATAGCGCATCTGCTGTGGGTATCTGAGACGAGTCGGCGCGTTAAAGTAACGAGCGTTTGCACGTCTCTTACGTATCGGGTTCTATATCTATATCTACTATTAGATAAAAGGAAATTAAGTTACAATTTGATGAATATTCTAACAAGTAGCTAAATTAAAAGCAATTATTGACGGGATCCTTAATCTACCAAAACACACCATGACAAAGTTAATGCAAACATCAGAATAGATAACTATGATTCATGCTGTAGTTTTTCATATAATTTCAAATATTATTTAACCATTAGAGTAGATAATTGATAAATAGTTTATTCGGATGCGAGAAGAAAAGTCAGCAAAAAAATATATTAAGCAAACTAAAACAAGGATTTAATTATAAGTTCACCGTTATACCTTTTTCTTCAAGNTTCATAAAAGAGATGCCTTTCGAGTACCTATATCTTTATCAGAATCAAGGAAGCGAGATACCTTGTCAGATTTTGGGTCAAGTCATTGAAATTCTATACACATACAAGATTGCAACCTGCACGATAACTTAATCTGGTTCACAAAGAATTTAATTATCATGGAGTCTGACTTTCACGATCTTTCATTTTGTTACAAGCTGAGATAGGTTGCACTATACCATGGCACTATCATGGCATCATGATATGATATTCAACTTAGTTTTATGGTATTATTTTTATTTACTTTTTAATTGATATTGATAGCGCATCTGCTGTGGGTATCTGAGGACCGAGTCGGCGCGTTAAAGTAACGAGCGTTTGCACGTCTCTTACGTATCGGGTTCTATATCTATATCTTACTATTAGATAAAAGGAAATTAAGTTTACAATTTGATGAATATTCTAACAAGTAGCTAAATTAAAAGCAATTATTGACGGGATCCTTAATCTACCAAAACACAACCATCAGGCAAAGCTTAATGCTTTAGATTCATAGCATGAAAAGTTTGCTGACTGATGTTAATGCAAACATCAGAAAGATAACTATGATTCATGCTGTAGTTTTTCATATAATTTCAAATATTATTTAACCATTAGAGTAGATAATTGATAAATAGTTTATTCGGATGCGAGAAGAAAAGTCAGCAAAAAAATATATTAAGCAAACTAAAACAAGGATTTAATTATAAGTTCACCGTTATACCTTTTTCTTCAAGAATAATTTCATATTAAGTCAGCAGTTATAAGACTACAGATATAATTTTAACATTTCTAAAGAATTTGTTTTAAATACCTTTGTAAATCACAACGAAGGTTAAAAGAAAATATCTTTATTAAAAAATTTATTTATAGATTAGTTATTAGCTTCAACCTCCTTAAACTTACTTCAGTAATCTTCTATATTTGAAGGGTTTAACGTTTACTTTGTAGTTACTCGTACCGTGGTTTTGGTAAAGAGAAGATACTATAAAAATAAATTGGGTCAAATCACGAAATTGCTTTCTATTTAATACTTCAACGATATATTTTCATTAAAACAATGTTCGTAGTACGCTGATATTCAGAAACTTTGTCCGACATAGAAGTTTTTTCACCTACGTCTACATAAAATATAGGAATGCTCTGCGCAATGTGATGTACTTATACTTTACCGACGTTCCGATATCAATATTAAGTTGTGGAAACTTTTTTACACAGCATCTCATATTGGAGATGCAGTCAATGCAAATGTCCGGCTTTTAAAAGTATTTTTCCCCTTATGAAATATTCAAGGTAATGGTAAAGTTTATATGCACAAATATTTGTGTGCAAATCGTATTATAAGGATTTTTGTCAACGGTAGAAGACTGTTAAAGAAGCTTAAAATTAACTTTTGAAAATCTATTTTGATATCACAATAAGCAGCCTTATGTCATAACAAAGACCTTGTTTCATTCTGGAAATATGTTCGTATTTTCTTGGTTTGCAAAATAGTATACGTATCCTTAGGTGTATCCTCAGTCTAAAAATCTGTACAATGTGGCTGGTCAGATTTAAGCTTTAATTAGGTTCTCGACACCTTTTATATACAATTCAATCGTTTATTTTAGGCCGATGAGCCCATATAAAAAGTTAGTAAAAGTTAAAGCGATTGAATTTTAATTGGATTTATTCAAAGGCATGCGACTAATTTATAAGGAAGTAAATATTTTTTTTAACTATACAATACAGGATAGGTTCCAAGGTAGGTTGTATTTAAGGTTTACTTGTTCTTCCACTTGTCCACTCATGGGGTGTTAAAAAAAGGAGATGTCGACAACTTCACCGCAAGAGTTCCAGTTTCTATCTCCAAGCAGTACAAACGTTGGAGTTCGTGAACATTTCTGTTTGTATTGTTTTAGGTTTTTCCATAACACCTATTCTCTCTCTCTGCCTTCAACCTATCGTAGTCCACTGCTGGACCTATAGGTACCTCGCATTTTGCGCCAGAAACCCGGTCCTCCGCTTTTCTCATCCAGTCTCCATCCACAACCTTTCGCAAGTTGTCGGTCCATCGGGCCAGGCCTTTAAACATCAGCACAAACACACATCGGCACAAATTAAAAAATATCTATACCTACAAAAAACTAGTAACGCAAATACTTACCGATATAATGTTACAGGTTATCTACCAGTTTCCAGGACATAAACCATTATTGTTTCAAGACAGTTCTCTCTAAGTATTACGAGTTCATGTGCTGACATATTAAGCAGGGATTTGCGTTTAGGTTTCTACCGTATTTTATGGAGCGTAGTGTAAACACTTTAGAAGTCTTTTCATAACATATTCTAAACCACCAATAAATTGACTCTGCCATATTGAAGACATTGAAAAAATCATAATGAAAGTTTAATAAACTTATAATAGAAATTATTGTTTTATACAGCGTGATTTATGAGCGTCGGTGGCTCAATGGTGTGAACTGTCGCCTTCCTACCGGGAGGGCTGAGGTTCAAATCCCGACACGTACCAATGTGTTTTCGAATTTTCGAAAATATATGTACGTTATCCGACGCTCTTACGGTAAAGGAAAACATCGTGAGGAAACCTTCATGCATGCCTGCGAAGAGATTCGAAGGTGGTGTGTGAAGTCGTCACATCCGCACTGGGCCCGCGTGGACGACTAAGGCCTAATCACCCCATACGGGTAGGCTCGTGCCCCTCGGTGGGGACGTTTAATGAGCTGATGATGATGATGATGAAAGCGTGATTTAATACATTTCATAAGTAAATCAAACATTGTAATTTGTTTAACTCTATTGGGGGGTGACCTCTCCGTAGCAGTAGCTAAGATTTACTGATCTTGACCCGTTGGTACTCGTATTTGAATGGTAAAGTTGACAATATGTGTAACATTGTAACTGAATACGAGTGCATGTTTGCTCAGAACACCTTTTTTGTACAATAAATTATAAGAGAATAGGATCATTCAGAACGCACTCATTTGTTCGCGATCGAGATTATATTCGCACTATTACAATAGTAACATTTAGGTACCGTAAAAACTATCTGATTGTAGCTCGGGTGTCGGTCTCACGGTGTCGCAAACGCTATCCAAACCAACCGTAGAGTTGCTTAACACGAGATAATTGGCGATGTATGTCGGGTGTTCCTATCCATTAATGCCCGATTAATTTCAAACTGATTCATGTGCTTCGTATTAATACAGTGATAATGAGATTAGTAATGTCAGAGCTAATTAAACGTTTTCGCGGCGTCCACCATTAAAATATAAAACATATGCTTATAGATCAGGTGAGCTTTGAAAAAAACGTTCGATTAAAAATAAATGTTTCAAATAAAATGTACGTTTCTAAGGAAATGACTAAGAAGAACTCATATTACGAAAGATTAAATGAACTCCCAATTACATAACTGAATGTCATATATTGGGATTTAATACAGGAGCAAACTAACGAGTATAACAGTGAATTGTGGATACTTGTGGGGCTATTGAATTGAAACAAGTGTCGTTATTGAAAATTAGTGCACTACTGAGCGAGCAGGGGATATAAAATGTACATTTTCATGAATTCGCTTAGATTAAGCAATTTTATGGAACAATAATCCAACATCTAGACCATCCCACTCAAAAACTTTATTCGATACGAAAATAAACACAAAAGTAATGCTCTACTTATTTTGATTCGACGTGCTTCGTTAATATGACAAGAAATCCTTATATATCAATGATTATTAATTTAATTGGGTAAGCGATATATAAGACATTTCCACACGGAACGCAGTGATCCAATTATTGTAAATGTTATGCGATCAGTAATCCGTGATTACAAAATGTGCTTATATTTTTCTACGTGATTACACAAACAACGAAATAAGTTGGTTTTGTGTGACGACAAGGCAAGATATGACACCTCGATAAAAATTTATCACGTTGCCCTTGTAAGCCCTGACGGTGTTGGAGTTATCAAAGCCTCTTTGATGCGCGATGTTTTTACGACGTCTTATGAAAGCAACCGGGACCACTTACACGGTTTGTGTGCGGGAAGAGAATTCAGGATGTATGTTGGGCACAGAATATTTATTTTGTCATTCAAAATCACTCACTTATTTACTTGGTGGAGAGTCGTCTAGGTAGGTACCACCGCAGTGCCAGATATAGAAAGTAATTATAGATAAAGTCATGTCGGGGGTTTCAGAAAGGATCTTAAGCTTAAGAACAGATTAAATATTTATTAAGTGAGTTGTTTAATGGTTTCGCCCACATTCCTTTCTTCACTGATTGTGGTCTGATGCAGGTATTGCAAAGTCTTTTGGTGTAGGTATATATTCATAACTAACTTTATAAACAAAAGATGTAATAAGAAGCTAGTTACATTACAAATCCCACTTGTTCTCTTTCGATTACCTTATTTGAGTTCCAACTATTTAGAGATGTGCTACAGTGAGCAGAGTGTGCATCGGTATTGAGTAATGCACTTTTACGAGTAATTTACCCATTAATAATTGCAAAAACTGACTAACGCCTTTAAATGAATAGAGCATAATCTGTTTATTGATTCTAGCGTTACATACTACTCGTAGCTACTATTTTTTTGTACATAAACCGTATTAGGTGCAAATGTTAATAACCCTAAAAATGTGTTGGTAATTGGTTACGACTGCTAATGTTTGGAATTTATTATAACAGTTGCATGTATATCGAAACTAAAAAATAAAAATGATTTCTATGAATACTGATTCGATACACTTTCCGATATTAATATATAAATAATATATTAATATCGGAAAATATAAATAATAATACATTAGTTAAATTTTTGAATTGCATATTCTCAATAACACTTATTTTTTATTTTATTAAGTCAATACGGCTATAAATCCACCCACTTGGTGGTGGAAGGATATAAATAACACAAAGATTGCAATATATTCCGTCAACACTGTCGTGCTCCCATTACTCAAGACGACAGATGTTAGGTCTCTTATACATATAATTTTACTAGATTGCCCTCATACCGAAACTGAGATGTGCCAAAACACTCTTATTCAAGATGGTATCTGGCATTGCGATGTACCTACACGACAGACTGCCGCCTAGTACTACAATATTTTCAGCAAATCCAATGCAAGTGTGGTTAATAAACCGGCCACTTTACATCATATTTAACATCAAGCTACATAGAGCTTTTGCAATGCATTACACTGAACTAGGTTCTACAATAGAACTCGAATTACTAACGTACAATAAAACAAAGCAAGTTCAATATAATTCTTAACTTTCTAGTGAATAACGTAGACATTGACAAATAATATTAGCGATAACGTAACCATAACAACCTCAAATTACCCCAAGAATAAAGTAAGGTTAAAAGAACCAAGACTTTGAAGGCTTTTTGCATGTAATATCAGCTCTACTTAGTATAAGTTTTAGTCTTATTCACTAGTATCAGAAAGACTTGAGTAAAATCCAGGCAACCTAGGCATTGATACTGCCTCATTTGTTGATGAAAATAAGAAGCAGTCAATATATATGTCAAACTCACGTTTTAGGTCGCATTACCTATTTTTTAAAAGTAATATATTACCAACTTACATGCATATGATAAACATTATAACTAATGAGCACATACGTTAAACAATTTTATCCCATACGAAACACTTTCATACTGACTGCTAAAATAGTGTCTACAATAATTTGGCCAATCGCGAGTCGGAATCGCCCGTGGAGTGTCATGTGGCAATGCGTTCCGCAGCAGCAAGTAACATAAAATAAAGTATTTTTTTTTACTTGGGCACCTACTACAGCTTTAATATGAAAAAGAGTAGTTCACCGTTTATGACGTATAAAAAAAACTATTCACCAGAAATCGTTTAAATTGAATTTCGTTGTTAGATTTTATGGTAATGGACATCATATATATTTTTTATTTTATCAACCCCATAGTTTAGAAATTAAAGGGGGGGGCACAATTTTTTCAACTTTGGAAGTGTCTCTCGCGCAAACTATTCAATTTATAAAAAAATGGTATGAGAAACCTCATCATCATGTTTAAGTTCTACACATTGATACCCAAGGAGGGGTACGATGAAAAAAAATTTATGAGTTTCAGTTAAATGTATGGGAACCCCAAAATATACTTATATTTTTCCAAGTTTAGGTTTACAGAATACATATACATACAAAGTTTGAATAGTGTAGTGCTTATAGTTTTGGAGAAAAAAGGGGTTGCGATATTCGGACAGACGGACAGACAGACAGACTTGACGAATCTATTAGGGGTTCCGTTTTTTGCCATTTGGCTACGAAACCCTAAAAATATACTTTCATAATAACAGGTGACATGACAATGACATTAAAAATACAATGCAGCTGTCACTGTCTTGACAACAAAATTCGACTCTAAGAAACGTAACACAACATTTCCATTATGCGTGCTTTATTTCATTTACTCATACAATACTAATAAAGTCACTTTATTTATTTCTTTTGAATCATATTATCATTCAGGATGTACATGCTATCTTAATTAAAGTACCTCTCTCTTCAACCTATCGTAGTCTACTGTTGGACATAGGTCTCCCCCATTTTGCGCTAGATTTTCCGGTCTTTCAATTTTCGCATCCAGCCTTCACCAGCGACCTGTCGCTAATCGTCGGTCCATCGAACCGGAGGGACGCGGTCTACACTCAAGAACTCGTCTGCTCCAACGGCCATCGGTTCTGCGATATACGTAACCAGCCCACTGCCACTTTAACATGCCGATCCGGCGCGCTTTGTCGATAACTTTAGTAATCATATCTGATCTTATACCCAAGGGAGACCCCAAGCATAGCTCGCTCCATCTTCGGTATCATCGGTCTGTGGTTGATGAGCGCTCGATTAGTACAGTCGTCCATATAATTTCTCAACCTCTTCCCGGATCTGTGGTTGAGTTGTGAATAATTGCCCATGGAGATAGCCTGATATTCCGGCGAAGCAACATCAGCAGATGGCATCTCGCGTGTCAGCCTCATCAGATAAAGATCGAGAGAAAGTTTGGACGACTTTGCTCGTTTCATCGGCGGGGAATGCCTGCGACCCAGTGTGCACACCGTTTTCATCACGTTGTCAGTTATCTCGTCCACGTGGCTAGTGGTTTCCAGCGTCTAATCAATTTTGAAGTTCTAATTGGAACTCTTCGAACCCACAGTGCATTTGGCGTTTTTTATCAAGCGAATTTTAAAACATAATTTAAGGTATATCCGATACCGCCGTTTAAATCGAATGGGCAGTTTAATGCATGAAATGATATCGTTATAAAAAGTTATGAATATAGTAAATACCTATATTACTGGTTTTAGCATATGCTAATGTATATACAAATATACATATAGCCTTTCTTGTAAAACATGTTGTCATATAGCTAGCCCTTGCCAAATATATAAGGAAACCGTCAACCGAAGTTTGAGACCCAAAGGGTCATAGATAACTCTCAATATCAATAAAGCCTTGGCGACCAATGATATTATTTCCGAAAGACGAGAATTACTAAACGAATTACCTACATAGTAACAGCGCGTTAATCTTTCAATTAAAAATATATACGTTTATACATGTCTTGACATTATTATTTTGCTTAATAGACTTAACTTCTTCTTTTCTTCAGATAAAATAAGGCACTACTTTTATCAACTCGATAAATAAATGCTTTTTACTAAATCATTTACATGCAATGTATCTTGGAATCAATCTTAGCAAACACATAATATATATAATATATTTATAAATAATTAATATATAATAATAAATAATATATCTTCATATTTAGCGTTTTTTTACAAGATCAAATTGGTCAATGTTTACGGCGTTATATTTGAAAGTGAGTAACTTTCCAAACAAAGTATAATGTAGCATCTAATAATAACTAACTGGCCGCTGAAGTCCTACTAAAGGCTGCGTGGGCATCATTTCGGCCTTAAAACGCTCGGTTACGTATCGGGGTCGAGCAAAAATTGATTTCAGGATTTTTCGCTACACTGCTTTGGCTTTGCGATTGCTATCATTTAACAAGCTGTGCCTTCTTATTGTGATGTTTTGAAACGTTTTGCTTTCATGTAGGATGTTTGGTAAAGATATTTTGATATCCCTTTTGTTTAGATAAATCCTGGTTATATCAATTAATATTTTCATGAGAACCATCATCTATTTCATATTAATCAAGCACTATTACACGCGCATATAACGTGCGAGAATCACGAAAGGAATTGGGGTAATATTTTAACGCATTGACCGCCAGAAATTCAGTCAATTATGTGTCTCAGGCGGTCAAATGGTCAATATTTTTCAGTCTGACTGTGTTGCAATAGATATTTGACTTACGCGATCACAAGCAATCTATTATTGTAGATTTTCTATTTCTGACTTAATAATAGATATTATAAGCGTCGATGGCTTATTGGTGTTGACTGTTTCATTCCGATTTAGAGGGTGAACGTTCAAATTTAGCATCGAGGAATTGTTTTTTTGGAAATTATATGTACATTTATCAGACCATCTTACGGAGAATAAAAACATCGTGAGAAAACCTGCGCATTTAGAGATTCAAAGGTTGTGCGTGAAGTCTAGCTATTTTTAACTAGCTGGGGCCGCAGTTCTTCCCGCAGTATAAGATATTCTCCCGCAGTAAAACATATTCTGTTTTTGTTTTTCCAGGGTGTCAGCTAAATTCATACCAAATTTTATTAAAATCACTTCGTTAAGTCACGTTAAAAAGTTTTTTTCTTTATGAATTAAAAGTAGCCTAAGTTTTTCCTTAGTAAATCTGCTATGTAACAATTCAAGTTCTGTCATAATCGACCAAACCATTTCATAGACTACCCGGAACAAACAGACTGACAAAAATTATGATAATATTTAATTTGGTAAATGTACATATGCATATTCAAAGCGGTAATTTCAATATAACAAAATTTAACCAAAAGATGGATACCGTTAATAGAAGATCAGGACCTAATCACTACTGACCTTAAGACCTGGTGATAAGGTCAATGTTTAAATTTAAAACAGAAGAACAAAAATCGCTTATTATGCAGCCAACCGGCTACAGTGAGATGTTAATTAGGCCCAAAATTAAACTAGAGAATAAAACCCCAAACTAACGCCAATCCTGTATTTTGAAATCACAAAAATTTTAATTATATTATTACCTAACATTAAAAGTAGGTAATAATAATCCAATATTTCAATATAAAAAAATAACTCGCTGTATGTAGGAGTAAGTAACCAAAGTAAGCAAAATTGGCTACACAATATCAGTTTCATTGTATAACAGTTTAAGTTTATGATTTTCTATACATAAATAATAATAGACAAAATAGCCCTAATGATAGCTTGTAGAAATGTAGCTCAAGCTACGTGTTTCTAAAACCTATAACGACTTGAGGGAAATTTGTAATTTTTTCAAGAGTAAGATACGAGTAGCATTGGTCTAGGAGTCTCATCTATGATCGGAAAACACAGTCCTGGGGGAGTGGTTGGAATTAGGGAATCTCAGGATTTATCAAGCCACGGGATTTAAGGTTTAGACCTTTTTTAACACAGACTGAAGGAATATTTCATGGCATAAAGTTACTACTAAACTAGTACTGAAAAGTAAAATTGTGGAGGGAATATCTTGTGTTGCCAAACAAAGCACAGGATATTCATCCATTCCTTCAGACACCCCACAGATGGTATGAGCCAACTGTCACTTTTCATTCACCAATAAACCTGTGAAATCACAATAATGTTGTTTTTGACATGGAGATTGTACGAGTATGTCACATAATATTGAGCATTCCGTAATTTCACTACTGTCACACACTTAACCAGCGAATTCAGCATCAAAGCATGCTAGACGGTGGAAATAAATGTGTTACTCAAATTCCACTTAAGTCGTTAATAGTAAAAACAAAGGGAAATTTGAACATCGATGCTTTATCAGTAAAGTGGAGTTCCCGGATATCTGACTCGAAACTAGGATATTCCAGTACAGCAGGTAGACTACATTTAGTTCATCAAGCTAGCGAAACCGTTAGTTTACGTACAATTTCACAGCTAACGACACTAATACAATCATTTTAATAAAGGCTTGTCAATAAGTTTTATAATTTTGCATAAAAACCCGTAGATTTTTTCATTTTCAGTGACAAGAATCTAGATTAACAAAAATCGTGAAAAGGTTTTCTTAACATTAATTAAGCGTAATCTTTCAGTCTGACTGCTCGACACTGGAGGCGTGCTATTAAATTAATTGGGTAATGTTACCTTGTTTTTTGCAAAAACCTATTTTTCAATGATTTCACTTTGTTTTTTTATTATTTTATTACAGCAGAAAATTGAAATAATCAATTAACTAAATCACAATTTGAAGTGATGTAGAAAAAATAATTTCCCGAATAATCTATAGTTTATTAATTTATATTTCACTATAATTATAATATATGTAGGTGTTTGTTTAGTTTTCTTAGCTTTAAACAACTGAATGATATATAGCGAAATGAGATTAACACATTCTCACGGAAACGGGAACATCAAGGGTAAAATCGCGACGCGTAGAAATAAAAAAATCACATACTTAAAATTTGATTTATTTGATACCCCATGAAATTAAAAACAATACGACTTGAAGACTTATCGAAAAAAGAAAATAGAACACCAGCTGTACCCTGAAAACGCCTGAGCAATAAAAGCATTAGTTTTGGCGAAAAATAATTAACTGGGTCCCAGGATACAAAGTAAGGATTTTAACCGTTAGAAAACTTGTCGAGATTATGTATATTACGAGTTTGGAATAAACCCAAATACAAAATATGTTGGAAAAGTTCTGCAACACATATTTTCCGTCTTAAAGATATTGGTCTGGTTCCGTATTTCCAGTCCAGATGCAGAAAATTGAACCAAAAATGTTAATATATTTAATGTGGTAATATGGGTTAACCAATATTGTGAAATTTTAAACAAAGCCATGCACATTTTTAGTTCCTGTACAAAGTTGAACCTTGAAAGGAATCTATTTGTTTTGTTAAAGTTAAGTACACACATACAATAATTCATATAAAAACTAAAATACATTTAATTTAATAGTGAATTTAATAGTAGAATGAATTTCTTAAATGTGTCTATTTGAAACCGTATATTCTGTAAAATAAATACATTTAAGTTGCTTTTCTTCACAAGAAATCAAATTGAGTATATACATAGTTCTAATTTAAAATAATGAAACAAACCGTCGAAAATCTGGTCATTATTTGGAAGTATCATTAATAGTATAAATAAACAAAGTCGTTTTCTTTGTCCCTATACCCCTACGTATGCTAAACCTTTAAAATTACGCAACGGATTTTGATGCGTAAAGAGGAAGGTTTACATGTATAATAACATTCATTAAAGACCATATATGGTCGTTGAGGAATACTGTTATTTTTGAGGTTTCTAATGTGATGTCGTAAATAATAACATTTTTTCCGCTTACATTGCAATCGCAGGCTACTCCTGAGCCCTACGAAATTTATCATAATCAAATCAAAAGTATCGAACATATTGAAAAGGTCTACAGACAAGTCAGCGATGGTTTATGTTATATAAGCTATCTCTTATGGATATCCTAAAATACTTTTTTGTCACTCACATTTTACGACAAATAATAGCCAGGCTCAACATTAACCCTTTGACCGCCAGAGTCATCTTAAAGCTTCACAAACAATAGATTTTCAATTGTGTCTGGATTCCTGGCGGTGAAAGGGTTAATCCAAATAAATACCTTAAAGACATTGTTGATTTAATATAGCGTATTACATGATATGATTTAAATGATTATTTTCGAAGATATTACAGATTTAAAAACTACGGGACGCGCTTTTGTGACGATACTGGCCAGCCGGTGGCGCCGGGAGCGTGCCTAAATCAGCATTGCACCCGTGCGAAGCCGCGACGGTTCGCTAGTACAATAATAAATCAATTATCTCTTAGTTGGTCATTCTAATGAAAATAATTATTTATTCCATTATACTGAAGTCCAAAAAACATTTTTTTCAAGCTCAGCGACGTTGTCAAACGCTGGTCTATTTATAGTAAAATAATAACGGTACCGTGACTGATTTCCCCATAGTCATCCGCTGTGAGAAGGGATTGAGCCCTGCAGTGAAACGTTTTAGACGACGTTGATTGATACCTGAAACGTGTATACTTTACGGCATATTCTCTACACAGCCATGTGTAAAGCATTAACAGAGCAGCTAATTTTCAAAACATGTTACTTTAAGTCCTTAATATAACTTTTGCCGTCATTTCAAACACATAAATTTCTTTTTTTATTCACTCATTTTTTAAGGTCGTTTGTTTTGAGGGTTTCGTGGTCAAATGGCAATAAACGGAACCCTTATAGATTCGTTGTGTCTATCTGTATGTCCGTATGACACAACCAATTGTCTCCGAAACTATGTATAAGCACTATAGTATTAAATCTGTATATATATACATTCTGTGAATCACTGTAAAACTTCACAAGAAACTTGAAAAATATATACATTTTGGGTTTCTCCATTCTTTGATCTGAATTTCAAACAGTTTTTTTTTCATCAAATCTACTCGTGTGGGATATCAATGTACATGTCTTTAAAAGTTATATGGCAGTTTCTATTATATTAGTTTTAAGAATTGAATGGTTTGCGTGAGAGAGTTTTATCTAATAATCGTCGATCTATCGTTTTAATACGTTTAAAATGTATAGTGATATATTTCCCTTTAATTTAAATTTTGATATGATAATAATGATCTTTGTATTGTTTAGTTATTCTTTACAGTTTACTTTGAAATATTAAGACAATTTATTTCATGCCATTTTAAGTATAACTATACTTATTCAACAAAAACGATGTCTTAGAATCATAGCCCTCGCTGCCCGGAGAGATTCATGTAGATCGCTATTTCATAAGTATAAAGTACTTACAGTATCATGTCTGTACATTTTTGAGATATGTCGTTTTGTGAGAAAACACCCAAACTATTTTAAAAAAATTGGAGATTTGCCGGGCAAATCTAACTCACGACGCATTAATAATTTAGTGTTGCCTTCAACGCGACTGTCATTATATAAAAATGGGCCCATTTATAAGGCAATCAAAATTTATAATAATTTACCAAATTCCATCAAAACCCTCCAAGGTTATAAATTTAAGCATGCTTTAAAGAATTTATTAATACAGAAGACATATTATAATATAAAAGAATACTTGGACGATAAATTATTGAGGATCTGACATATTATTATTAGTTTCACTTTGACATTTTAATTTGACATTTGCTTGTAAATGTAATATTTTAATGTAATTTTAATTTGACATTGTTTAATAATACTTTGAAATTGAAATGTGCTCATACATATATAAACTAATTTTCTTATAAATTAATGCATGTATGCTTGATATTGTAATATTGACTTAATTGATTTATTTTTCTCTTTTCAAATAATATTCTTAAATAATCACAAACGCCTTGAAAAGGTTAATTTGTAACTTAGCACTTTTAACTGCCAATGTTATATCAAAATGTACACTCCTGTTACAAGTTTATTGTCAATAAATAAATAAATAAGAGTTACTGAATACGGAGCCTTACTGTATTTAGAAATAGGTTGTCTCTGTTGTGGTAATAGGAACTTACCTTGACGTAAAATACAAAGCAAAGTTTTATCACGTCGGGACCTTGGTAGGTTAATCAATGGGGCATCAGTGGCACATAAATGAAAATACAAAATATATTACAAGTTACTCCCTTTTCTCCATAAAACGGAATGGTTTTAAGGCTTTTAAGGATTTGTTAAGGTATTTTGTCACCCATATGAAACAAAACAAGAAATTTAAACTGATGTTGATGTCCATTGTTGTTGATACAGTTCAAACTGCTTGAAATAAATCCTAACCAAACTTCACCCTTTCCAAGATATTACAATGAAAATGCCAAAACTTACACGTGGTTTTATGAAGCGAAACGCCAATTACTATAATATTCTGAATATATAAAAAAATGAGAGAAGATCAAAGAATGGAGAAACCCAAAATGTTTTTTCAAGTTTCTTGTGAAAATTTTACTGTGATTCACAGAATGTATATATATATACGCCATCCGTGCCTCAAAAACGAACCGCCGAAGAGAGTACAGTTTGTACTCTTTTGTTTAGGTGAATGTACGCTCATTCGAAATAAGGTGTATGTGTGCTGTCACTGCATTCGGAACACTTTTTTCAATTGTTTTGTGAGCATATCACGATTCTATACTTTTTTACATCATTGCTCAATCACGAGAGTACAAACAGCAACAAGTTAATAACCCTGTCACTATATCGGCTTACTTATATAGTCACTTAAACTATGTTAGCAAATCCATAGCGGTTAACCCAGCGACTTACAGCTTCGTGAACTAGACTTTATATTGCGAATGGAGTTTTGATGCATAAAGGGTTTGTTTTGTGTGTGGTACAACGAATGATAAAAAAATATTATTCATATCAGTCATTGCATACTTATTGTACAAAATCAACCAGTTTTTGTGTATAATATATTGCTGTCTACAGGAATTGGTTTGACAATAACCATTGCAAAATATAGGTCTTCATAACATTATTTATAAAAGCCACCTATCAATGCATCTTAATTATTCAGAACTATTAAAATATTACCTTATTCGACGCCTCTTGGTTTTGAGATATGATCTGTAACAAAAACAATATGATTATTAATTTCATTTGGACAGAAGGACCAAAAAAATTTCAGTCCAAAGACACCGAAATATATAACCTCAATCTCTTTCCCTCTTCAATCTTTTGCAGTTTGGCTTAGAGTTCTAAACCATTTTGCGCCAGATATTCCGGTGCTTCGCATAAAATTATTATTTATCATTGTAAAATAAAATCATATAGCCGCACATTATGTTATATGCTATGTTTACCTGATAGTTTTTACTATCATTTTCATTG
This sequence comes from Leucinodes orbonalis, assembly GCA_019425675.1. Taxonomy (NCBI): domain Eukaryota; kingdom Metazoa; phylum Arthropoda; class Insecta; order Lepidoptera; family Crambidae; genus Leucinodes; species Leucinodes orbonalis. The sequence continues at coordinate 20,446 of PQWD01010694.1, forward strand.
TGATCAAAATATTACAATGTTAGGAACTTGTAATACAGTAAAACGAAATTTTACAATATCTTCCTCCTTTTAGCTTATTTTAAGGTATCTACTAAAATTAATATACTACATATACGAAAGATTTGATACCGGATCGTATTTGTTAAATGGTTTTATTTTATGAATTCAGCAATCAAGCCCACCAGTGTGATAAGATACATATGTAGCTATCGCTAAATTTTTAAAATTCCTTTTTATGTTATGAAGTGATCAGTTTCAGGTCAGAACGGTCAGTTTGCTCACCTCATAGAAAATGACACGCCTGACCATTACAGGACAGTATTGAAGAAAATAGACACTGTATAAAGTAATTTTTCTTCGTCAATACTGCTCTGCACCAGTTACTTGAGACGACGGATATAAGTTCTCATAAATCCGGTAGTTTTAATACCTACAGTGTTTTCTTCCCGACAACAAAAGTGCATAACACTCCTATTTAACGGGACGGTATCTGGTACTGCTGTGGCCTACCTAGAAGACTCAGAGACATCTGAATTTGCTTAATTGTGACATAAAGTTGTAACGTCACATACTGATTTCACGAACTTTGTTTCAATCGGCCCTAAATTTAGTATTATTACTAAAAGCATAACTACAATATTAGTTGAAGTAGGTGAAGTTTAACTTAGATAAAGAAAATAAGTAAGCTGTTTATACTATCGTTTTAACAAAATAATAAAGGTTAAACCTTTTAACAAGTTTAATATGCGTCTTCATTTTTAATTTAATTCATCTTACAGAGTATGTACACACCCGACCCTACGCCTCTACACTTGAACCTTTTCCAGGGACTGGATAATCGATTTAAATTTAATGTAATTGGGGGACTCACAGATCCGTCTTTGACCCATATGTTAAGTGATTCTATTGCCTCATCTATCTAGTCTTGGACCCTAATAAGCTACGTTTTCAGCTTATTAGCCAAGCTATGAATTAAGGCTAATAAACTTAAATAGGACCTCAATCAAATCGGTTAATGCGTAAGGTTTTATATTCCTGCAATATCAAGCAATTATCGTAATGGTCATTGCAGGAACAAAACTTATTTTTGAGCCCACTATGGCTGGCCAAAACGCATTATTGAACCGTTAATCCTCGTTACATCTTATTGGGACTACCTATTTAAAACTATCAATAAAATTAATTTCCGAGGTCCTTAATACTAAATTACTTCAGCTCATCAAACGTCTCCAAAGAGGCACGAGCCTACCCGTATATGGTGTATAGTCTTCATGCACAAGCTTTGATTTCTTAGTAATTGTCCGCAGGTTTCCTCACGATGATTTCTTTCACCGTAAGAGCGCCGGATAAACATACATAATTATGATTCCGGAAATTCGAAAATACATTGATACGTGGCGGGATTGAAACCTGCGCCCTCTAGATCAGAAGGCAACAGTCTACACCAATGAGCCACCGAAGTTCAATTACTAAATAATTGCTAAAATGATAAAATCAATCACATAAGACATTGACAAAGATGTCTAATTTATAGTTTCCGGAATACACCCCATGGGTTGTAATACGATATTTATATATACTAGGCCCTAAATCGGTCCATATACCAATGCTGTTAAGAAGATATTTAATCAATCATCTTGATATAGTAACCAGAATTTGTGTCTATGGGTCAGCTACCTTCTTCTGGAGTCACGAGTCTCTCTTGATAATGAACTTCACCTTCGACGATCCGGCCAGAAGCAAAACCATTATCTACAAACACGCGGAATCTGACCTCTATTCGCGAGTACCTTATTTTAACGCTTGACAGTACCAAAGTCAATGAAATGTGATTTATCGATGTCAAGGTTAATTGTCAGTCTAAGGTAGTTATGTCTTTGTTTCACTGATAATTACCGCCGCAATCAAACCTTAACATTGTGGTTATGATTTTGTTATTTAAAAACTGGATGTGTTTATGTAGTAAAATCAAAATAAAACGGTTCATTACCATCGCGACAAAAGAGAGTTAAAATCACGTGTCTAAATTAGTGTCAAGTAATGAAAGTGCATGTGCTTTAGGTATAGGTATACCTAAAGCTTTAAAAACAATATTAGTCAAAAATATATGAGATATTGTTTAAATAGTGTTATAATTCGTGACTTTTATGCAAATATCAGCACACGGAATTTTTTTATCTACTGTCAATAGATACTTGTTACATGTACATTGATTAAACAGTATATTAGTTTATAGTAGTGTCCCGATATGAATAACGAAAATATCCCCCAAATCCTTAAATTTTAAAATCAGAAATAAAGCATATTTTTAAAATTTTTGAATATGGGAGATTCTTTCGTACTTATTAGCGGGACCCTACCATAATGTACTAACAGTTTAACCTAGGTATGTATACCAAGTTTCTATTAGCTAGAAACACAGACACACCCACAAAACGTATTTCTCAAACTTTGGAGCAAGTAAACATACACTTCAAAACAAAATTGAAAATCTGTATTTTATGCAAGACTTTCCTAAAACGTATACAGAGAGGTATCAAGGAGATGTTTAAATAAAATAAGGTTAATTAAATATCGATAAAAATATCGCGATTCGCGAACAATATTTTAAATTGCCTTTATAAATTATAGCGTTTTTCTCAATATGTCAATGTTGAATCATCCTTAAATCGACCTTATTAAATTAACAAAAGACATTAAATTTTCCTGCAATAAATCCCTATTGACCATGGATCAAGCATCACTTTCAAAAAGGTAAAACTCAATCAAACTACAATAACTGGCCTTAGAAATTAAATCTGACCTATAAAACCACTCTTGTTTGTTTCATTCAATAAAGATTAAATAGTAATGAAAGGTGCGAGCAAAGTAGAAAATTGGCTTTCTTACCGAAAATAAAAATACTGCTCTATTTTTATAGTATACATTTATAAAGTACCCAAGACCTAACATTTACTGCCTTTTACTCGCTATCACAAAATTGTTGAAGAAACAACTAATTAATTCTTAACAAGCAAGTTACAACGCACTTTCGTCCCAATGGTGGCTTTTCCACAGATATAAATGGCAACTAGATGTACATACTAGTACCTTCATGAACCTAATCGACGCATGGGAAAGAGTTACTTTCTAAGCGTGAATACTTCAAGTAAACCATTTATTTTTTATATTTTGGGACATATTTGACTTATTATATTGCTATTATAAAATAGCATGCTCATATAATTTCTACAACAGGACTTTTTTAAATGTAAGTCCCATAGACATCCGTTGAGTATTTACTTACTTATAATCTTATTAAATAATACTCGCAACCATGCATGCATCTTCTTCACAAATAAGTATATATTTTATATTTTAGAACCCAGGATTCGTACAGAATTTAAATCCAATGAGTGAGTTTTTTTTATTTGAGTTCAAAAGTCTGTTACAAATCAAATGAATTAACTATTTGAAATGATGAAGGTCTAACCATTTTAATAATTACGAAACCCTTTTACTAATCGTTTTGCAATTTTCTAGTTGGAAAAAAGAAATTAATAAAAGTTAGTAATTTTGAAATGGATATTTATAATTTAAAGTCATCTATGACAAATTTTAACTTTAGTAGTTTTTTTGTAACTTAAAATTAACATGTAACAAATGAAATGTTAAACATAAAGAATCTAACACAGTAGTTACACGATGAACATCTTAACCCTTTGACCGCCAATGACGCCTTAAGGCGCCAGTCACAAAAGTTTCTCTATTGTGTCTGATTTCCCGGCGTTCAATGGGTTAAACTATATAATTATGTATCTATGCATATGCAAAGAGAGATAATGACAAATGCAAAATAAATCATAAAAGCATTCTAAAAATAGATGCTTTAACAGATGAACGGCATGAATATTAAAACGAGGATTCTCCTGGTTCGGACAGTAAAGCGATAACGCAATAACTTCAATCTTAATTAGAACCATGTTTTTCATTTCTTATACTAGATAAAGCTACAAGCTTGACATTTACCTAATAACCTGCTCAGACACAAACGAAACGAGGTAAATTTTAAAGAATTTATTAATAAAAATTTTAGTTATGGGGCAGCATTATATAAAGTGCCTCCATCGTTTAGTGGGCACAGCATTTGGCTGCGCAACCCAAGGATCTTGGGTTCGAATTCTGCGGGTTAAAGTTACTTTGTACCATTTTTTCCAGTTTGATTAGGACATTGCAAGCTGAAACACCTGATTATCCGAAAAGAAAGTTGATTCCGTACTTCGGAGGACACGTTAAGCCGTTGGTCCCGGCTACAAACTTAGTATGGTAGTATGTAGTTAACAACCACTAATTCACATTGGACCCGCGTGGTGGGTGATGGTTCGATCTTCCTATAGCTATGTCAATATACAGGAAGGCCTGTGCCCTGCAGTTGGCCGCTATAGGCTGATGATGCTGATACGAAGTGGCTCGTCTAGAACAGACTTATCTTTTGCCCAGACATCTCTCCGTTGACCATCCGCGCTTTCACTAAAAGTTTCCGTACTCATATTATTTCAGGCTTGGTTAAATTTAATGCCTAGTAACAGCCGAAAGAGAATTCGGAAACTTATTTCAACATTTTATTACACTGCCTTGAGCAGATTTACAGCTTCAATAAAACTTTCAGTATAGAAGTTTATATTTATAAAAAAACTTTAAATGTAAGCTTTGCTACCTTAACGTTTTCTACCAACACCTGAAAGTCTTTCGAATCGATTCTTAATACTTTGATACATAAATACTTTTATGGTCAAAGTTAACATGACAAACTCGTAGCATTCACCTATATAAGTACTGGTATGTACAAGTAAATAGCCATTAATACGCTGTAATCTTGAATTGAGAGTGAAAGACAAGCCTCACTGACCATATTGTGTGATAAGCGTGCCAACACCTAGACTATCATCAAAATGATTTGCTTCCAATTTACTCCATGCAGTGACGACTGATTAGAAAATTGACATTCTTACTCTTCCCCCGAGTTCCGTGAGACGCAGCTTAAAGAAAACATATTCTTATTCTACTTAAGGAAAGAACGGGATACAACAGTCTCTTATTAAAACTTTAAAATGTACTGTTATCTTCAGCTAGCACGCTAAGCGTGCAGATTATGGAAATATCTCTGTCGCGAAATAGACCCATCATACCAGACCAGACCAGTAGAATGTCATTTGTAGCTAAAGTAATGCAAAAAAATAAATAAGAAACCGTACATTGACGTACAGCCTTCGTTTTTTTACAAAGTGGTATTTTCATTTCATGCTGTTCAATGAGTGGTAAGTGTTACCGCTTAACATAAATATTTTAGTCGCCAGCATTTCAGATAGTGCTGTCTGCTAGTCGTATTGCGCCGGAAATTTAGTGGCAAAAAGGAAAAATAAAAACACAATTTGGAACACGATTCAAAGTGGTAACGCTGCCAGTATCTTCGGAACTTTACCTAAGGGGAGTTATTTTAATTAAATAATTTAATTATTAAATTATTTTATTTTATTGAAATAAAATATAATTATTATATTTTATTTAATACATATAATAATAATTAATCAATACTAACAACGGTTTTTAAACCTTAAAAATTAAATATTATAACTAAAATATTAAAAAAAAATATAATAACTAAATAAAATAATTAAGAACCCCCCTTTGGTAAAGTTCCGAAGACTTAGTTATATTTTATTTAGTTATATTTTATTATTAAGGTTTTTAGTTTGGTGTCAATGTTATAGTGTTTTTAAAATGTAAATTAAATGAACTGTGATTTTTGTTTCATGTGGAAGAGAACAAAATATAAAAGGTGTGGGAGATATTTCAATTTTGCCTCGGTATACAGAAGTGGAATTTAGAAAGATGAACATATCCAAAGCACTCTACAGAACACTTCCTATGATACATATATGAAGATAATGCAAAGTAAGCGAGTGTTTGCAAAATTAATGATATATTAAAACGCGAGTCGTAAAAGCACAAAGGAATATATTTTACATAATGCCCTTCAAGGTAAATTACATGTTATACAACCAATTGATGAGATTGTGTGTTAGTAAAGTGGATATATATTTTTATATTATCTATGTTAATAGTTAAGGTGACGGTATAATAAATTTACGGTTTCTCAGGTCTATATTACATTTATTCATTATATTTATGCAACCCCGTTTATTCTAAATAAAAAGGACAAACGACCAAGACAATTTAAACCAACAAAATCAATTAAGGTCATTACTTTCTTGTCAGTTTCGAGCTTAAAGCTTTTTAGCTTTAAGAATTTTGTTCAACTTTGATACAAAGATTAAAATAGTATGCTTGTTAAATTTTTTAAAGTTTATTTGGCTTAGGTTGCAGAATAAAAATATTCTACAATATTATTTTTAAGTTAAACTAAAAATGCTAGGCTCGTGCCCCTCGGTGGGGACGTTTGAATTAGCTGATAATAATCATTATCAGCTCATTGAAACGTCGATAACGAGACAGGAAAGTTTGTCCACTACAGTTTTATTATAATAATAATAATAATAATAGTTCTTTATTTCAGATAACTCCAAAAGATCCATAAAGTGATAGCAAACAAAATATATGAAAACACTTATAACTATGTTAGTTTAAGCTGCTATAACTATGTTAGTTTAAGTATTATGAAATCAAATCTCAAATACGTGGTAGTTATAGTGAAAATATAACTAAAATATCGATAATAAATGATTAGGAAACAAGTACAAAATTATTACACCCAATGGATAGTTCCCGTAATAATCACCCACGCAATATAATGAAAGTACTTAAACTATATTTGAAACTCGTGATTATAGGCCTACATTTTGATCTGAACGACCTTGTTGGTTCCAACAACTTTTACATATTTCAATGTTTGCTGTATGACATTGACCATTAAATTAATCACACGAGTGACAAATAATACTTATCCAACACGTGATTTTACCATTGATTTTTTTAATATAATTATTATTGTGCAAGCAATCACGCAACACCTTTCGCCTTTGTACCTTCACAATGTTAATGTGTACATTAAATCAATTTTAATAAATTTTCTTTTTATTGTTTAGCAAAACCATTGATTTTAAGTTTCCTGGCCGCTTCTTTGTCAAGAGAAAGACATTGGACCGTTTTTTAAATTATTATTATAATTATTTTTTGCGGTACTTTTTGTGGCTTAATATTTTTATACGTTCATTTTGTAAGCCTACAATGTTAAAAATTATAACATTTGGACTTCGACTTTAAATTAACTTGGCTTGTGTTATCACAAAAAAATGAATTGCACTATCTGTCTCATCCTTCAGTCCTTTTTTATTTCCCCGAAGTCGATAATGTTAAAACTTCTCTTTAACAAACATCTGGGGGCACGGCAGTGCCCCCGCCAAGTCGAGCGCGAAGCAAACACTGCCGTACCAATGGATCTTTACAGGATCCATTTCGCCGCATTTTCAGGCCCCAATTTGAGAATCTTTGGGTAATACCAGATCGCTGAAATTTTCGTCATCTAGTAAGATATAATAACGTACTTTAAATCCAAAGTTTCAAGTCTGTAGGTCATTTAGTTCCGACGTTAAGCGAAAGCAAAGTTTCGCATTTTCGACAGATAGACACTCACTACCTCATGATCATCAAAATAGAACTAGCACTTCCAATTAACTCAGAGAGCCGAAATTCGGTACAGAGTTAGGGTTTAACCTCCTGAGACTCTGCGTAATATATATATTACATAAAAACTAGTCGGGAATAAATTGTCATAGTATCACCATCTAGTGAATTTAGTTAAAACTTTTTTGTTTAACGAAGCTAAGTAGTCTTCCGCCATTACAAAACCTACCATTGGTTAAATAAATGTCATAATAATCTTTATTTACTTATTGGAAGTGAAGGATGTCTTTATGGTCATATGCACGTGGTAAGTTATTTTTTTTTATATATAAATATCATAGATCGTAATTTGCATTTGTGTATCTTTTGTTTATTATTATGCAATAATTTCGATTATACATTGTTATTGGTAAATCTTTTCGTAATAGGAGAGAAATTACCTGTGAAATGTTTTTGTAATATAGGTATGGCAGGAGTTTTCAATGACTACTGTGAAGTTATAAATCCTAATGTAATATCTATTGACATGTAATTGTCATGTAGGAAATAATATTTTTAATATTACTTTTATCAGTTTTATGTGAGTATGAGATAGAAGAATTGTAGGTGGAGTCTGAACTTGATTTTCCAGACGGAAAAGATGATGAAGGGGAGCTAATTGCCAATCGTGAAGATGACTACATTGAATCTCCTAATGGATCCGATGCAGATGGTAATAGTCACCCAAATCAGAGGTTCCTTTGCGATCTTTAATTACATCTTCTAAGGGACAGCTCAGACCAAGACGGGGGTATAAAACACGCGATGGACGAGGTCGTCAATGGATCGTTTTAGGACAAGAGGAAGAACATCTGTGTATGTTATACAACGAAATACCTAATACCTGGCAAGGAAAGGCACCATTACAGCTATCAGTCTTCGAGTCTAGGTATAATTTACAATTCCAGATCATTTTAGAAGCATGAAAATTATACCAAACAATACATAAAAGTCAATACTTTAGAAAAGATGGTTATATCGACTAACATAACATAATTATATAGAAAAGACTGGCAGATGTTTAAAAGTGCTCCTCTGTCTGCACTTAGTTTACGATGACACAAATCAGAGCTTTTAGTGGAATACGCTGATGTGCAAAAAACAATGGTAATGCTCAAAGCTTACGACTTACTCATTTAATATAACGAAAATTTGGGCAGTATGAAAACAGAATTGCTTTTTGGAATTACACCAAAAAAAAAAAGAAGAAAATTAATCTGTTACCTAACTGTGATTTAAACATAGGATTTAAATGATGATTAATATACTAGATCCGTAATAGGTGGTATTCTGTCTCTGATTACAATTTGAATAAATTAGAATTCAAGGACTAAAGTCAATCTTTTAATTAAGATTGAAAAAAAAACAAATATTTTATTAGCGTTAGTATACAGAGATTATAACTAAAAATATAATTTTCCAAAACATTCATGTTTTCTTATATTTAAGAACAAAATATTTATTATAATTACCCCCAAAAAATGATACTACAGATATTTACTAACATATTTATAACAAAGAAAATGTAAGAATTGAGAACCCGCGTCATATATATATGACATTAAAAAAATCTATGTTTTCCAGCAAAATTTTCTTTTTTACCTTTTTTTGTTTATATAGTGGCATATTAAGTAATTGTGCTAAATTTTATCAAAATCAAGGACGATAAATTTCCCTGGGTCTCAGGAGGTTAATGGCTACATAAAGGGAAAACTTAAAAACTTTATCTGGAGTACCTGATGACCCTGCTTAGATAACAAAAGAGCCCAGCCAAACTATAAGAGATCGACATACCGCCTTTAAAAAATATATATTAACATGGTGGGCCGCTTCATCCGATGTCAATAATCGGGAGGCACGGCAGTGCCCCCGCAAGATCGAGCGCGCTAGACCAATACAAACAGACATGTTCATGCACACAAATATTTGTAGGTACTGCCCAGGGATCGAACCCGGCACCCTTGATGTAGTAGCCGACGTCTCAACCATTACACCCAATGGGTCGTCCAATATTCCTTTCAAGTTTCTTCAAAAAGAAGTGAAATCCCACCAAAATACATTCTGTAAAAAAATGATAAAGTAATCACAGTAAGGAACCTCAGACTTGGCACGTCTTTGTCTTGATCACATTACTTTTTAGAGCTTATCAAGCAGCTCCATCGAGACTTGGCTAGATATTTTTTACAGAATGTTTTTGGTGGGATATTATTTACGCATTATTTATATATATTTTGACACTTATCATGCCTTTAATAAAACATGTTTTTAAGTCATGTTTACATGTATGTTCGAAGATATAATATATACTTAAGTCCCTAAGTTTGATTATCCGTTGTTAATGCCCGATGTACAAAAAACTTGCTTAATTTTGTAGCTACGTAAACTGATGTAGAAAGTTCTAATTTATTTGTGAACTATTGTTTGCAAAGAAGTATAATATAGGCTGTTTTAACTAATTACCCGATTGCCGAAGGAGGCTTATGTTTTTCTCTTTCAGTGGATATTTTAGCAGTCAGATTTTTCTTGTTTATTTTTAAATATTTTTTAGTTAACTAATAGATATAAGTTGGTATTGCAGGCGGGTGACAATTAATTCCTAAATACCTTTTCGAGACCTAACTACATAAATTTACCTTATTAGTGAGCTAGTGTACGATTATGAAGTGTAATTATTGAAATAATTTTTGTTGTCATGTGTTTATCTTCCGCTTGCAATTATATAATGTTTGCACTTTATGGTAGAGCTATTTTTTCTTTTCAGCGCGTATTTTTATCACTTGGGTATTCAGGTAATTATTAAATTTATCTTTTTAAAATTTTGTGTAGAAATTTTCAACATATCACTAGAGTTTTTGCCTATACGTGTTTTAAGGCGAAGAAAGGCAAATAACTTGTATATGTGCAACGAAAGCTTGCGCAACTGACCGCATTTCTGCAACCAATAAGCCATACACATTAGGAGCGATGTTAATTTCGTTTTATTGCGAATTTAACGGCCTGCTGGCGGTATTATTTCCGGCGTGCGGCCCTAATGTGTTTCCTCGCCGCTGATTGTTTGTTTACATTCGCAAATTGTCTCATACATAACACATTTCACGATACACGTGTGCCTATTGAGCAGCAATGAACTGTGATAATGCTAAACGGTTGTTTACTTGACGACCTAATTTGGTAGGGTTTTGGAAAAAAGATCAGTCTCATTGTTTTCGTTTACTGGCATTCGTCCCACAGAACTTCTGTTTTTTTTTTCGAAAAATCGAACACACGACACAAGTAACATTATGGCAACTAAATCTCAACAAACTGACATCAGTGGTTCCGCACCCGCCATCTTCGCGATTCCCCATAGGTTCGCTAAGTCTCTATTCGCGAAACCGGCGTGTGCCGGGCCACTGTTCTCCCCAAACATATACTAGGTAACCCATCCCGCAACGCCCTAAGCCGAGGTTCGAGTTCCACTCTGTAACATTCTTAAGATCATTGTGTAATTTTTAAGCCTGAAAGTCATCAGCTGTTGCCACTTGCCTGGTGAAGCTGTAAAGGCCATCTGCAGCCAAAAGCGATAAGTCCTTCCGAAAAAAATGATGGTCTGACTTATACCAACTAAAGAGACAGACTACCTGCGAGTATACCCAAAGTAGCTAAATGATGAGTCTAACATATTAAGACGTGATATCATAAACATTTCCTTATCTCTAGCATCTACTATTGAAATAAATCAATATTCATAATATGACCCCTATTTGGTAATAGAGGTCCTAAACTAATTTGTGATCAGGGTCAGTCAAAGTGGGTTCACAAGAGCTTTCCAATTTATTGTCGTATATTCACGATAAAATGGTAATACATATTATATTTACATAAATGTAGGTAACCACAACATACACACAATTAAACACAGTCATTTTTAATTGCTTCTACGCATCTCCGCTTGTAATTTGTGCTAATTGAGGCGTAACTTGAAACATTTTCTTTGAAACTATAGAAATATATTACTCACAAAACACTTATTCATTACTATAATGCCTTCGCTGCTAGGTAATTTCTTATATATCATCATCATCAGCTCATTAAACGTCCCCACCGAGGGGCACGAGCCTACCCGTATAGGGTGAATAGGCCTTAGTCGTCCACGCGGGCCCAGTGCGGGTTGGACGACTTCACGCACAACCTTTGAATCCGTTGAGTTTAAATTTTATTAACTTATTACAAAATCTTCGTGACTTTAAATATCCTATCCTAGGATTATACAAATTTGATCATTTTTATTTTACTTAATATTGAGGTACAGTTTCCTAGTCTTTGTAGAATGCATTCAAATCTTACAGCACATGCCTGAAGATAGTTACTGTATTTTATAATATTTCAATATCATTGCAAGTCGCAATAGAATCCAGTGTATACTATTATGCGCTGTCACGTTTTTCATTTCTTACTGACCGGCCAATAATACTGTCTGGAACGGTTTAAATATAAAGCTTGGCTATTGTATAAAATAGGTGAGAAATGTGTCAAAGCTTGTTTTTAATTTCGTTCTTCAGACTCTTAGTCCATATTGTAAAACAGGTCGAGAGTTCTTAAGAATTTGCAGCTCAAATTAATCTACTCGACACTTTTTAAACGTATTGAAATAATCTTTAATTTTCGTGCCACGAGTCCCAATTTTATTAAATCTAAAAGTGCAATAACGGCCCTAATAATGGGCTAAACTAGATTTGGTTAGGAGTTTTTTTAGAAAAAACAAGTTTAGCCTTTCTTAATTAATAAAACAGATGACAAGTGGTGTGGTTTTTGAATAAAATAAATGGTTGGTGGTTGGTGACGAGTGAAGATGGGTCGAAGGTCCCCAGTATAGGATGCGACGTGTGTTGATGATACTTTGTTGATGATACTGCCGTCTCATCTTCCACAAACCTCGTCGACGGTTGGCGCCGCGCTTTATCAACGGAGACTCAAGAGGCGCAAACATGCAGGCATTAAGTAGTAATTCCTACAATAAAAACGACTAATATAATAAATAAATAATACAAATATTAAGCGCCTTCGTAGAAACACAAAATAATGCGTATAAAATGTGCGATTTTCTTTTAACTGCCAGTATAGGCACTTGTTGATGAAACTAAGGTTCGGAATTTTATTAGCAGTTATTTAAACTGAGGTCAAACTTTAATTTTTAGATCTATGTTTATATTACAATTAGAATTGGGCCCACGTAGCAGTTTAGTTTTGCGACCGGCAGGAGCACTTATAGGCTGCTTGATTAACTTAATATTGAATTACCTAAGACAGGTTATAAGTTTTCATGCATCTAAATTTTAATCTAAACTATTCCTTCAGATATAAAAGTTATAAAGCAAATTTCGAGTAAAAGATGCGACCGATAGTGAAATAAGAAAACTACCATTTTAAAATTTTACAAGATTACTGCATTTTCGGGGTTACTGTGGTGAATATTCAACGTGACAGTTTCACTTTATATCAGAGGTGCTGTCTACTTGATGGCCAACTTAAACTTGAAAACATAAAATCTTCTATTCTTTATAAAGAGGTTTTTTTTAAATACTAAGCTAATGGTTGAGAAATGTTCCAGCAGCAAAACATTTAACTAAAAAGCTTGACACTACAGCTTGATGCTTCATGAATTACCATTATCATTCTGACATTTTGTTACAGAAGTTTAATGTTAAATAATAACCTAATGCTGGTGAATATCGCATAAACAAGCCACGTAGCATCGACGGCGACTGATATTATTAATTTTCTTATTAAAATGTCAAGTTTAAATTGAACTTTATAAATTAAAATACAAGGCAGTAAACTCTAAATAACCATTATTGTGATCTGGTTAAGGTGGCGGGTGGCAGATGGATGTCAACTGCAAGGGATCGGTCCGCGTGGAAATCATTAGGGGAGGCCTTCGTTCAGCAGTGGATATAATTAGGCTGTAATGATGATGATGATGATGAACCATTATTGTGTATATTCCTTAATGCGATTAGCGTAAGGTTAAAGGAAGAATAGCAATAACCTACAGAATGCAAAATCAAGCATAAGTGACTACACGTATGGTACATGAATATTAAAATATTGAGTCACTGGCGAGTTACATATTAAGCTCTTAACTTTTAAATAGCAATGAAGAAGTTATATTTATCATGCATGACATACTAAATATTTCTATATGAAACGGCGAATAATATATAACCACATGAAAATTTTAGAAAAACTTGAGACCATTTCTATTTATTACAAGGGGAACAATACTTTGATACATGACTTTTGCGAAACTTTAACTGTTTACGCAGTGAAAATGTAGTTATTGGAAAGTCAATAAATTCATCAAAATAAGACTAATATAGGGGTTATGCTATAAACCGACTAATGATACTTTATATCAAAACATCACAAATAAGATATCTTAAATAAAACTATGTTGAGAAATAATGATTAATTAACGGTTGCATGAATACTATTTCACAGAACGTGGGAACCGAGAGGGAAATTAATTTTCCTCTCATGCACATGCACTGTATGGAGCGACGACACGGATCGATGCGCAAATAGAGCAAGCACTGACGAGCAATCTTTACCTACCGTTTGCTAAATATAATTCGAAAACTAAACTAGGTTTTATATTTTGGTTACTTACATTAGATACGGATTCGAAAAAAATATATAATTTTTTTTCGAAGTAATCACATAATGAAAATTTGGGTACTTTCACATTTAACCAGCAATTTTTCTATTATTAATTGAGGATGTGTTTTAAGTTATGTAATAGGCATCTCAAAATGTAGCTCGATTTAATCATGCAACTACTATCTCTATACTCCTGTTAATGTGTGTTTGTGTCATGTACTCGTGACTTGATTAGAAATTTTAAGTCGGGATGTATTAAAATATAATTATTTACACGTGTACCACACTCCCACAAATTATCGCCTCCGTGATGTAGATGTCTGAGTGTTTTAACCATAGGGTACGAACCCCACAGGCAATGGATACTGGCGACGCACGTGGTGTAATGGTCGAGACGTCGGCTACTACACAAAGGGTTCCGGATCTGGATGTTTCAATGTAATATAGGTATGTTTTTTAAAGAAATATGTGTCACCGGAAAATAATAAAACCGCATATTGATGAATTTTCTAAGATATTGAAAAATAATAAATAATACAATTTATCTCCAGTATAGAATATCTAGTTTAGAAAAAAGTTATTAATTTCCTAGAAAATAATACATTTGTGATTCTTATTTTGTTATGAGTTATTAAATACCCTAACTACAACTTCTTAATATGGGGCTAGACGGC